>CAEFZX010031748.1:0-135436 GCA_903066825.1 Alfaro cultratus
CTGAAAGTAACTAAAAAGTTACTTTTAATGTAACTTAGTTACTTTCCAAATCAAGTAGTCAGTAATCTAACTAAGTTACTTTTTCAAGGAGTAATCAGTAATCAGATTAAAGTTACTTTTCCGAAGTAACTATGCCATCACTGTTGACAACTACAGGTTTGTCTCTTAAATACTTTTCCCCTCCAAAGTTCTTGAATAAACAGTACACAACCAATTAATGGTGTTTCTGGAATGGGATATTCCCATTTTGGTTTTGAATCTTTACACAGCACCAGATCAGTACTTGTAAAGTTTTTTTTAATTACACATTCTTAACAAATGATTGTGTTGACAGTGTTGTTCTTGTGCTTTCAGATTCGACGGCTACTTTTGATACAGTGGATTAGGACTCTTCATTCTTGCTTGCAGAAGTGGGTGGAGATCACAGACAGTACTGAAGTGGTTCAGGTACTTGGTAGAGGAAACCTTTTTGAATAAATCTTGGTGGCCACATGTCCTCCTCTGTGCTCCTCTGTTGTGTGGTGTCCCACAGAGTTTTAGTCTAGGTCCCTTCTTCTTTACCCCAACTGATCATATACATAAAAACCATTGCACTGCTTTTCACTCACTCCAAAAACACAAAATCTTTTGATCTAGTTTATAATGAAAAGATATTAGTACACTTAAAAAAAGGCAAAGTTAGCTTACAATTGACTCATCAGCAAGATATTGGTGGTTGATTTAAGTCAATGATCATCTAGTATAGATGGAAAAGTACTGGCAGATTATTTCACTTATAACATGGGAAAAATGTCTTCTCCCTATAGCTCCTATAATGTTTTTATACAAACGACTGTTAGATCTATATCCTTCACATTCTTATCCTTGTTGTTTTAGTTGATTTCTTCTGGTTTTTTTTTTTATTTTAATATTGTTTTAGTATAGTGTTTTACTATACTATAAAGTACTTTCGTCCTGTGCCAGTTCTTTAAACTGCTTTATAGTTGAAGTTAGATTAGAAGATCTCAACGCTTTAAACATGTTGGATATAAAGGTCTGGCGAAATTTAGAGCAGCATTAGATAATACAATATTCCTAACTTTGAACATCTCACAGAGCACTGCTCAGAGGCAATGAGACAATAGATGCTTTTTTAAGAAAAGAGGAAATCTGGAAGAAAACATGTAAGACTGCAAAAGACTTAAGACTGGGGTGGAGGTTAATCTGTCAGCAAGACACCAATCTTAAAACAAACATTCAGAGCAACCATAAAACAGTGTCATATACTGTACATGTGTCAAAATTGCCCAGTCAAAGGCCAGACTTAATCAAATTCAAAATCTCTGGCAAGATTTTACAGTACAGGAGGCTCACCATCAGTTTGCCTGAGCTTGAACTATTTCACAAAGAAAAAAAAAAAAATTGCAAGATTTCAAGCTCTAGAGAGCTGGCAGAGACATACTCCCAAAAGACTCGCTGCTGTGAGAACAGCCACAAGTGGTCTACAACACACTGACTCTTTGACTTTTAATATAAACGTAGACCACATGTTAGAGATTTTGAAAATCATGTATCATTTTCCTTCCACTGAACAATTATTTTTGAAGTCGGTCAACTCTTTCTGACTGTGTACCACATAAAAATCCCTCTAAAGTGAAGCTTGTGGCTGTAATGTGACGTGTGAAAAGAAATGTAAGATCTGAGAATACTTTTGCGAGGCTCTGTAGTCACAGCAGTAAATTTGTCCGTTTGAGAAATGAACGAGTTCTACATGAGATGGGGAAAAAGGGATAATACAGACACGTGTGTTAGCAGAAAGCCATCTGCAGTGAATTTCTAAGAGTTATAGAGACTTTTCAGCTAATGTTTGTGAAAGAAGTTGAGAGGGAACAACTGTGTCTGTTAATACAAACCAATGCCTTCTCTAAAATATGTGCTTTTGATTTTTCAATGCAAATCTTAAACACCTACAACATTAACGCCAGTTTATAAAGTGCTGTTGCTGAGTCTGTATGTCTTCCCACTTATCCTGCTGTACCTCTGCAGTCTTATCTTTTTGTTATTCTTGTTGTGGCTTGCTGGTCTTTGTGTCCACTTTGCTTGCAACCTGGATGGCTGTTGTAAAGTAACAGGTGTTTCCCTGCTGATAGGTCAGAGTAGCAGTGGCAGTGAAGATGGGGAAACAGAAAAATAAAAGAAAACACAAGTGGAAGCGGCGTCTTGCATTGCAGTTCTCTTGGCAACGGTGCTGATAGACGATTGTGATCATCATACAGTCATTTGTACTCACCAAAGCCCAGCTTTCCCCGTGAGCATGCTCCAATTGATTCACTGCTGTGTTCAATACTGACCACATTGACTGTGGGTCCTTCTTTTCTGCTACAGCATTTTTCAGGTTTTTTGTAAATAATAATAATAATAATAATAATAATGATAAAAAAGAACCTTGAAACAAAAAACTCTTTAAATGAGTGTCCTCATTTAATTTGTTTGTGAAAGACAACTAATGACCAGTCGCTTTAGAACAGCTGCTCATGATGTAAGACGGCATTGAAAAAAGGGCACTATAAAAAAAATTGTGTAAAATAACAGTATGCCTGTCAAAGCTAGTTTGTCTTATGGCCATTGAAGAAGAACTAGTGACTATAGATTAAGGTGTAGTGAAGTTTAACAAATATGACATTGCCTGTGAAGTTTTCTCACATTTTTAGATTGCTCGACGTCTTAGAACTTTAAAGAAACATTTTTTTTTTTTGTTTTTCTGTTGTGTAATTATAAAGTGACACACAGGGCATCTCTTAGACAAGAGTGTTGATTTGCATAAGTCAGGAATGTGTAAAAAGAAACTGTCCAAACATGTCCATGTCTACATGGACAGTAGACCAAACATGGCCTACTGTCCATGTAGACCAGTCACAGTTTTGTTAGTCACAAAACTGTGACTAACAAGGTTGAACAAAGACCAGAAGTTTTTCTTACTCATCCATGCCCTTTTTTTGTGCCAGCTGTGGTAATTTCATTCCCAAGGTATCCTAAAACAGACTATGAACTAATCTGCATTCACTTCGTAGTGTCAGGTCTATTGGAGTTTGAATGTCATAAAATTTACAGCATGTATTTATTACACAGCTTTTTAGGTGAGTATCAGAGATAAAAAAAATAAAATAAAATGCAACACAATTGCATTTTCCAATTCAATGAAATCCTACAGGTTACAAATAATACATATAATCACAAGGTAATTTTTGTAAAAAAATAAATAGATAAAATAAAATCCTTTCCTTTTCTTGTAGTGTCATGTTACTGAAAGCACAGATTTAGAATACAAAATGTACATGTTCATCTTATTGCAGCAACAGACGAGGAAATACGGTAAGATGCAAGAGTGAGTGAATTAAAGAGAACAGCTTTAGGGAAATGGCTGAAGAGTTCATACAGAGATATAATACCATGACAAGAACATCTAAAGCAGTTTCTACAAGCCTCTACCACAGCGTCGATGGGCAAGGCCCATCTTTAGCCACATAAAGTCCACTTTTAACTTGAACAACTGAAGTGAAAGTCATGTCTGGATGCGGATGAGCAATGGGACTTAGAGAAATGATGGGGTTAGAAAGGTGATGGAGGGGTTAAGTGGGGTTAACTTTACCTTTGTTGACTTGGATGCCCATGGTGCTGCTGACTGTGTGGCTACGATCAAACTGCGACATGACAAGCATGCAACACAAAGGCTCAGTCAGTGAACAAAGCAAATGAAACAGCAAAGGAAACAAAGAAAAAGAGAAGAAATTAATAAAATATAGCAATAAGGCATAAGACAGTACATTGGTTGTGATGTTAAAAAGAAAAACAACAAACTTAAATGACTTTCAAACACAAACAAAATGAAAGCAACATCTAGAACAGAGGAGCAAATTGAGAGGATGCCAGAACATTGCAGTCGCATCACAGTTGTCAACTGGGCTTCGGGTCTGTTTCCATTATTGTGTAGTCTAACAATACAATCTACGTTCAGTACTGGCATTATTCATTAGGAAGCACACAAAGTCCATTTGCCCACCATTTTACCCACTTAGCAAGAAAAGAGTCTGTGTCAAAAGTAATAAGGTCTTTCAAAGGAGCCAAAATCTGGTGAATGTAGGGAACATAAATTTAATTAGCACAAAACATTGCAAACAAATGAGCAATCAGCAACATAGGCTCTGTTTGCTGCTGTCCAGTCCCTGTCCAATTCAAAACCGTTTTTTTGAAACAGAAAGAGTCTCCAGCTGGTGACTGGGACCTTTTCACCTTTTTTTAATTGGCCCAAGGACATTAAATGAGGTAAATTAACATTATGGCTGTCGGTGCACGAAGCCGATGTCAGGCTGGTTCCGCCTGGTCTTCTCGCCCTCTCATTAGGAGTCACCGATAAAGCCAGTCGGCTAAGGCTACACTCGCGACGGCCCGCGGTTTTCATGGGCAATTTATGTTGAGGGATAGAAAAAAAAAAAAAAAAAAACAGCTGATGAGTTTATACACGGCACAGAAAAGGGGGTAAGGAAATAATTAAAAACAAGCTAATGAGAAGAATTAATTATTCAATTAATGCCTCAAATGTGCCGCTGAAGGCTGAGGTTGGAGGGAGAAATGGATAAATGAGGGGAGACGCCAAGACTGAAAATGTCAAGCTGTGAGAGCGAATAGAAAGGGGAATGAGATATGAAGAGCGAGAAGAGGGCTGGACTTGCTTTATTGCTGGTTTGTGAAATTGAAACCCCATCAGCTTAATGCCAGCAAATTGACTATCAAGACTTGGAGGCTTGTAAGTGCATGCAAATTGCTCTAAGCGAATCAAAAAAAACCGCAGCCTTTATAATTTAAAATAATGCAACTTCATTTTACCTGCCACGTTCAGCAAATGTTATTTTCTACACAGCACCCAAAAAACCCATTGCTGGGATATTGATAACAGCCACCAATGGCGCTTTGGATGTATCAGTTTTACCTCTGTTTAATACAATCCAATCAACATTGTCTGTAGGAAATACATACCCAAACACAATATTGACAAAAGTATCGACACACCCCACAAATCATTGACTTCAGATGTTTCAATCACTTCCATGGTCATAGATGTATAAAATCAGGCAACTGGGTGTAAAGACTGCTTCTGCTAACATTTGTTAAAGAGTAATTAGCTCTCAGGAGTTCAACAAATTTTGTTGTAGTACCTTGAGGCACTTGCAAAATTCTCTTACCACCAAAAATTTCAGTCGTTTGTCCACAAAGTGGAGTCCATTTAAAAGAACAGCAAGTCAGACGTGAAGTTGTAGGCGACACAAAATCAATGAGTAGTGGGTGGGAGTTGGAGATGGCAGTTTGTGATGAGATGCAGTTTGTGATGTTCAGAAGGTGCCAGCTGTCTCCAGAATTATTTCCTATTATTTCCAAAACGCCTGAGGCCTCAGAGTAGCTAACAAAACCAAACTTTACGTCATTGGATTAAGTGGTGTAAACTATTTCACTCTGTGCTAGAAGACAAGATGTGTTCTTAACTAAATAACAAATCCAGTTACTCTTTCTAGCAATCCAAAGGACAAGTCTGAGTTTAATGGTTTGATGGAAAATCACAGCCTGACTCCACTGTGCCAAATAGAAACTTTAGAATAGAAATAATTATGGCATCGGATTGGTTTGTGGGCCTCTTAGTTCCATTTAAAAGAACTTTTAACTCTGCAGCGTCTCATTGCAAAGAGTAGTGGTCTGGCATTTTCAAGGTTGCATGTTTGAATCCAGCTTATATTTATCACATTTCAAAGCACTTTTGGGTATGACACTAAACATTGCGTTGCCTAACAACAGTGGTGAAAGAGTCCTGGAACATTTTAAGGAAGATGGGTGAATTTGGATTGGACTGTAGCAGCTCTTGGAGCAGCTAATGTTGCAAAGTTATCTTTGAATAATTGCATGCTTCCAACTGTGTGGAAACAGTCTATCAATGGCCTCATCCAGATTCAGTGTGACCACTGTGAACAAAGAAAGGTCCAGACAGACAAAAATGTACATTCCTGTACCGAGTCCAGAACTCAACCCAACAGATCACCCCTGGGATGAATTAAAGTGGAGATTGCAATCCAGGTTTTCTAGTCCAACATCGGTATCTGACCCCACTCACACAAGATCTCCTGGCAGAAAACAACTCATAAACACACTTCTAAACCTTGTAGATATCCATCCAAGAAGAACTAAAGCAGGTATAGATTCTAAGTGTGGGCATTATTCATCTGTGTGTGAAAACAAGCATCTCAATGCTTTTGGGAAAATAAAGTATTTTCATTTGAAGAGGAACAAATCACCATTTACTCACCTGCTGAATGGTTTGCCTAATATTGAAACTCTGCTTACTGTTCCTGCTCATACCTACTTTCTGACAACAAGGTAAACACTTTGAAACCCCTTTTCCAACCGTGTTAAGCTTAAACTGGATTTTTCCCCATTATCCACAGAGGAAAGCAAGCCCTTGTTTCATTTAATCAGGAACACAGCACATGACAGGAGAGTTTCTGAAAGATAAAAACTACATCAGCCAAGCCATTATGCAGTGGAAACTCTTTTGCACACTCTCTCACACACACACACACCCCTCCATCCCACACACAGCATGGCAAAAACACTGCATCATCGGACTCCGCATGCAAATTTGTGCTCTGACCTTCTGAACTCCGTGGAAGGATGGAAAACAGCAGGCTAATTCCACAGCGACAGAGGCCAAGAAGCTGCTCTAAATGTTAACAGAAGCGCAGACAGTAATGTAATACGGTGTTAGGTACACTTCGCATCCACGCCTTCTTTTGCTAACCCCGGATGGCTCCATTTGCATCCTTGTCTCCATTGTGGAATACACAATTTAAAAATGGACTCGATCCATATGCTGGTCATATGGCAGCCTCCAGCAGCACATGTTTCTAAAGCAGATAGTGGTTTGAATTTGCTTTTTTTTTTTACCATTAGCATTAATGCGAAGCCCCACTCAGTGTCCACTTCAACAGAGTGTTTTTACAAGTATTTTCAGTGCAGAGAGGATTCTTAAATCGGAACAGACAATAATGCATGCATGTCAGAAAACACTTGATTCCAGGTCAGCGGCTGCTGTTTTTGGGATTGATGAAGTACATTAACACAGAGACTAGTTTTATAGAATGCAAAACGGCTTCATGTCTTGTCGAATTAATGATGTACACTCACCAGCGTCATTACTATCTACTGCTTACCAGTTGGTTCCCTTTTTTTGCCTTTTCAACATCAGTCATTCTTTAAAAGTACATTTAACAAGGTATCAGAAGTATTCCTCAGAGATTTCACTCCACATCGGTGTCATACCATCAGGTAGACGCTGGAAATGTGTTGACTGCACATCCATGATGCAAAATCTCCCAGCTTTTGCAAAGTTCCCAAAGGTGCTCTGTTCGATTGCAATCTGGTAGAGGCCATTGGAAAACAGTGAACTCAATGTCATCTTTAAAATGGTCAGTTCGAGAAGACACAATGCACTGTTCTGCCTGGAAGAGCTATCAGAAAATGACTACTTTGTGGTTACTGAGAAGGACAGATATTGTCAACAACACTACGCTGGTTGGATGTGGAGTTTCAGAGATCAAGATAAAATACATCCATGCTTTCCTTTTTATTTTCATTGTTTCTGATTCTGATAGATACATCTAAATACTAAATGGAGCCCCGAGCGATTGTACCTTGAGAGATCTTGATGGTTCAATAAATGTTTTTAGAGATGTGTAAGTGCAAATTCTTCTAGTAGACTAGAATATTCTGTAATACTCAGGCCACCACATCTGGCACCAGCAATCATGTCATCATGGCATTTAATATTTCAAGTATATTAAATGCCATTGAGTTGAATTAAACTAAGCCATTACCATGTTTAGATTGCTGAATGCAATGACTTAATGCGGTGGTTTGAGTGAGCCACCATTTGTGATAAGAAGCAAACGAGCAACTAAAAATGTTTGTAACAATGCCTATAGATGGTGTATGATACAGGGCAACATTAGTACAGTTTTTCTTCTAGGACAATATACTTAGTTCATCTATCTCTAATGTAAAAATCATTTTTAACAATGAGCCATATAAATATTGGTATTTACTGTATTGTTAACTCTTCTTTCCACTCCTGTTTTTCCCCATCATTTCTCTGTGTTTTATCAAGGCCTCTGAGAGTTTCGGTGGCAACCACAGACATGACCAGTCATCTGGTATTATTGAGTTCACAGGAGAAAAATGAGAGAGTGGGATCCAAAGATGGTAATGGAAATGTGAAACAAGCAAAACAAAATAAAGAAAAAAAAAAACCTCAAGAGTAAGGATGTTACTCTTTTTTTGGGTGCATGTACAAAGGAGAACTACCTTAAAAATCTGTGTAAAAAGGTGCAAAAACATGCTCATGTTTCCGACATCCACCCATCTCTTCAACACAACCAACAGATCTTACCTGATCTGTATAAAAGGATCAGGTCTTCTGTGGGTGCCTGCTAATTGTTTCCTTCTTTCATTTGCATACATATTAGGTGCTAATTGTTACTCCCTTTTATTCTAACAAGAAACCTAATGGACAGAATATTATGGTTTATGATGTGATTATAGAGTGGTTTTTGAATAGATAATTGTTTTAGAACAGATTTATAACTGAGCTATGGTATTTGGAAATTTGACTCAGTCATAATTAATACAAAGACTGTGACACAAATATGTAAACAAACACGAGAAATGAAAAACAAATGTTTATTTCATTGCTTGAGGATAATTTTGCTGTTGAATCATTACTATACAAGTTCAAGTTTTAGAATGTACATCTACAGATTGAGGAATTATGAATCTTAAAACATGAAGCATGTGGGGTTTTGGTAATGATGCACTCAACTGGAATACTACCACAGCACTATGCACACCTAAAATATTACACCTAATCAAATACAATCACTTCACAATGATGAAACACTGTGACGGGTAGAGCAGATGAAATGCTACATGAAGAAGAACTGTAGTCTGCCACTGTTTGTTGTTACATTCAGCAAAGATTTGTAAGAAGAATTTCCTCAGTGTTACACATTTAAAAGTAAATTATGTTGAAGTAAATATGCTGTTTCACACAGACTGTCAAGCTTTCAGCTGCGCGCCTTGATTGTACATAATTCACTGGTTGTCTTTAACCTCCTCAACAGGAGGTGGCCCTCAAATAACAGTGTTTAAAAATAGATTCAGTAAAATCTGGGAGATTGGCCCAAGTTTAATTTGATGGGCTTAAAAGAAATCACTAATGATGGGTTATTACTTTTTCCAAGATGTTTTTTGCAAACAAACGCAAGCACATAAATTGGAACATCAGATAACGTAGCACCAGATGGGAATTACGTTAACACAACAATTAAACACTGAATACTATTATTTGCACGTTACAAAGTAAACTTTTAAATTCCTATAAATCTTAAACTAAAATTTTTCCATTTTTTTAAATTAAAAATGTATATTTTTTAATCTTATCTATGCTGAAACTGTCTGATCGAATGTAACAGTATGCTTATTCTCAACAAATAAATAACATGTTACAAGTTGGTCTGTGGTAAATTTCAAGCATTTATGAAAGGTGCCCATTTGTTTGGGGGCCACAAGCAGTGCCATAGGTCATCTGCGTATTGAGCTAGTTATGATCCTTATTAATCTCATGAGATTTTTTGTAAACACACCAAGTCTTGTCATATTAAGTCTCTATGAAGATGCCTGTATCCGAGTTGTCAAAATATCATTTTACTGAAGAATGCTGGTGAACAAGGCTGCCTGGTGGCTAGGATAGTAGCACTGTTACCTTGCAGCAAAAAAAAAAGCATCTTCTAACTTTTTTTGAATTCTGGCCTGCGGTCTTTCTGCATGAAGTTTTCTGTATTTTCTCTTCCTCTCACGATTGAAAAAAACAACAACAAAAAACCCCCCAAAACATTACCGTAAGGTTAACTGTCCTCTCTAAATGCCTTGTCAGTGCATGTGTGTGTATATGCTATGTGATGGACTGACTGTAGCATTGCTAATCTCCAGAAAAGATCAGAGGCTATAGACAATGCATGGATGCTGGTGAACAAGGAACTCAGGCACTGACTAACTTTTGTTATATAATATGATAGCACTTTATTGAGCCTTTGCAGAGCTATTCCTTCCATCAACTTTGTATAATTGTATTTTTTTTTTCACACAAAGTTCACACATTCTGCAAGTTGTGAATATTTAATCTAATTATGGAATTATTTACTTTGCACAGATTAACGCTCTGTAGTAGTAAGTCGTAAGCAATAAGTGGAGATTCTAACACAATCTCTTATACTGCATCATTTGGTTGAAAGCAACCAACTTATTTTGCTTGCCTAGCCTTCTCATGTTTTTCCATATAAACACCATTTCAGCACAGAGTTTAGCTCACATCAGTCAAATCTCCGAGGTGGAAAAGTTTAAAGCTTGACAGGCAGAGTCACAGCTACTATTTAAAAAAACCAAAACAATTATATATAAATATGTTGGAAAAAATGTAAAAGCAAGTGTGGAAATCCATGAGTACACACAAACGTTGGCAAACTACAAGATGTACACAGTTGCATGTAGTACATCAGTTTCATGACTACATTTTAGTTAAAGTAAGTGGAGCTCTATTTGGTGAAGGTTATAATGGTTTTACTTTGCCTTACGTTGACTTTCTTTGTAAACAAGAGATGGTCTGCGTGCTAGCGATGGCTCTGTGTTGTGCCTCGGAGGTGGGGGAGGGGGCACCTGTTGAGGTGGTTAAAGGAGTTACTGGAGGTTGATTTTTTTGTCACTTTTAATCAGAGATAGAGAGAGAGAGATAAAGAGAGAGAGAGAGCGAAAGAGGTACCTGCAAAAGTAAAAAAAAAAATATTAAAAGTTTTTTTTAGAGCTATTATTAAACTTTAGATGACTTGTAATTAGGAAAGTTGAGGAAACCTATGGTTGTCTTTTTAGTAGTTTAGTCTGTATCTGTCAAGTAGGCTGTCATTAAAATATGCAACAGAGCTTGTTCTTTGGAGAAACAGTCAATTAGCCATAAGAAGACGGGAGCGAGTTTTAAATTTGACAGTATTTTAAGTGTCCATTCATGAGACGATAACTTTGGAAAAAAGAAAATGGAGTTATAATGTCTTTTGAACTTTTTACTTTGCATCTGTAAAAATCACAGACAATACCAAGCACATTACAATGGGAGTGATTTTCTCATTACACATGTTACCATTAATGGATAAGAAAAGTTGATGTGCCTCAGACATGTGGTCGTGCACCACTCAGATCTCAAACAAAATACAAAGACAAAAAAATAATAATAATACACATGGATACATGTACATGGCGCTGTAATAAGTGGGGGTTCAAAAAGCACTTTTTCAGACTAACACAAATACACACACATGCACCCTTATCTCCATAATTACTGTACAGTCAGCATGTCCGTGTTTGGGGGTGACTCTCACAGTGAGATGTTGACAACAGCAGAGCTGAGCTCAGGCTGGGACCCGTCAAAGGCCTGACACTGATCGCATTATCCATATAATTATTAACACTTAAGTGGACTGCCTACTTATTTTTAACATAATGGGTTTGAAAGCAGAAGCCAGATCCATGTTGCCCTCTCATTTCACAACTTCAAACCTCCTCGTGTCAATAAGGGAAAGAAAATATGCTGCGCAGTTTCTCTTGAACGGCTTAAATGTGAATATTTTTCAGTTGAACTGAATTATTTTCCATCTGAGCATAACAAAATGCTCACTCACCGTGAGGTATTAGTATGCTGTAAGGCAGGTCATGAGAACCTTTAAATATAGAGTACCTTGCACAAAAAGTAATATTTCATATTTATATAAAGTTTTCGTTTTTTTTGCTCAAACCTCAATGTATTTTTGGGAGATTTTATATTGGAAATTTAAAAGTGCAGTGGTTTTCGCTTGAGCTATCCCCGAAAGCCACCTGTGTTATTTAATCCCAGAATAAATGTAGCTGTTCTGTGAAAGCCTCAGGTTTTCTTTTCTTTCAAGATAACATTAGCAAACAAACAGTATTACAAAGACCACAGAACAAAGCATACAAGTCAGGGGTAAGGGTTAGGAGAAGAAAAAAGAAGGAAAATCAGCATTAAGTTATAAAAATATTCCCCAAACTTTAAAACGGTTCACAGAGAACCTTTCATCCAGCCATCGAAGAACGGAAAGAGCTTAGAAAAACGGAGAACCTACCAACACATGGCCATCCACTTAAACTGCCAGGCGAGAAGGGAAGCAATCAGAGAAGCAGCCAAGAGGCTTATGGTACCTCTGCTGGACATGCAGGGATCCACAGCTCAGGTGAGAGAATTTCTTGACAGGATAACTATTAGTTGTGCTCTCAGCAAATTTGGCCTTTACGGAAGAGTGACAAGATGATAGCAATTTTTGGAAGAAAGCTATAAAAAGTCTCATTTACAGTCAACATTTCAAAGAGGGTGCACTTTTCCTTTGACTTCTCAGTTCTGCATAACTGTTGGTCTAATCAGAAACTCCAACAAAATACACAGAAGTTCGAGGTTGTGATGTGCCAAATGTGAGATGATTTAAAGGTCATGAATGCTTTTTTGCTGGCTGTTTTTGCTCATTTTGTAAATATATATTTTTGTCCATTCTTCGATAAAATATTTGCTTGGCAGGACTCACTTGTGAGTCAGCATACTCTTCTGAAAATCGTGTTCAAGTCGCTGGGAAAATGAGTGAGTAAAGGAGCCAAATTTCAGGGATTGGAAAGGAGAATCATATTTGCATGCAAGTGTGTCTGTTTGCACAGCATGTGTGTGTCACGACGGAACATGGGAAATATGGGAGATGTCAGACCGGCCTCTTGTCCCCTTCCTGCTGGTGTGAATTCGATGTGAACCAGCACGCCGCTGATGTCAGGGAGAAGCTACGCCGTAGCGCGGCCGACTGACTCATCACAGCCCCTCCGTGCTACAGCTCGGCAGAAGAGTGAAGTGGTGGCGTGTGTTTAAAACTTAATGAAAGTGGGCCTCCGAAGGTCAGTGCAGAGCAAACCGGGGCCGTTTCGTCTGCTGCTAATTGGGTATTAATGATTCAAAGATGCTTCTGTGTCTCGAGCGTAAAAGGTGAACTTACACCACCGCACAATCGGAGACAATTCAAAGGACAGTAAATTACAGAGCAAGGAAAAAGGCATACATACACACACACACACACACACACACACACAAAAGCTGTTTAACATATAAAGTGACAAAGACGTTGCAGTGACAAGAAGACGTGTGTCACTTTTGCACAGTTTTTTACAGTGCGGTGGTTTGGTACGACTGACAAATTATTTTGCAGCTTTTGAATAAAAGCTGCAAAATGAATTGCAAAATTTGAATTTCATTAACCAGCTATGATTGATTATCCCACCGATGACTGCTCCTGCGATCGTCTCTTTTGATAGCAATTTAATAAGGCACCAGTCATAAGTGAGAATGAATGGAGCTTAAGCCAATTATATCAGATATAAAATTAATGCACAGTATGAAAGATGGAGCAGAATGTGCCTCAGAAGAAACATTTATAGGTGGTTATTGTTCAATTCTTCATGGTCAGTAATATTAAAAACAAGAGTTAATGAATCGAATGGCATCAAAAAACTAGGCACCGCTTGTGTTACTTTGCCCGCTCCTATGTAGGATTTTTAAACTAATAGAGTGAAAACAGATGTTTTCATAAGTACCTCATGTTTGTAAATTACTAGAAGACCAGTTTGGAATATGTATGAATATAGCAAGAGCTGTAGAGTCACAACGATGCAAATATGCAACACATTGTGCTCACTCATGCATGAAAGTACATTTGTGATCATTATTTGCTCTTTATTGTGAAGCCCACACGTGAAAGAAGGGGAATTTGTGGATTTCTAATAGACATGGGTTGGTTGCAGTTAGCAGGGCATGTCAAGGTTTTAAAACCTTTACTGGTTTAAACCTATTTGTCATGCTGTTTCCATGGACACTGTTGGTCAGCTGCCTGAAAGAAGACGACTACCTTCCTTTGGTTGGAAGGAAAACCAGTTTTATTGTCTGGAAATGCAGACGAAACGAACAGCATATCGTTTAAGCATCCAGCTGTATGTTTTCAACAAAAGCTTTTTGGTATATTTAAATGCTTCTACTCAAACACACTTTTAGTATCAGCCAAAAACAACCTCAGAAATTAAGAATGCTCTTTTCAAATGGTGATTTCATTCATTAATGTGGAAAGACCTATCCAAACTATTCTGGGCTTATGTGAAAAAACTAATTATTCACTATGTCTAATAACTAGATAGACTACCCGTGACAACAACAACAACCATCAAAGGATTGGAATAACAGGTAGTTAGACTTTTACAGTGCTTTTGAGGAGTTTCGGTCCAAACTTCTTTGCAGAATTGGTTTAAAAAAGCTACCATATACTGGAGAGTATTCATGCATGAGTGGCTTGTTTAAGGTTAAGGTAAAGCATTTCACATGAAATTAAGCAGGATTATTTTACTAGGCCATTCCATAGACTCCATTTTGCTTTAAGAGTCTTTGAAAGGCGGTATTGCAGATGTGTATATGGTTTGGTACACAATCCTATTACATTTGAAATTAAGCTCACAATTTACTCAGGAGAATAAATTGTCCAGGTCCAGAAATGCCAAAGCAGTTCTGGACCATCACACCATGCGTCTGCAGGTTTTGTTCTAAATGCTGGGTTTGTTTTGCGCCTGGTCTGGCTATGGGTATGCCTTCCAAAAATTTCCACTTTTTTTTTTTTTGTCCCCCCCCCATCAGTCCACAGAACATTTTCTCAAATGTCTATGTCGTCATGTTTTTTTGGCAAATGTGTGACAGGCCTTTGTGTCAACGATGATTTTACAGTTGAAACCAGATATTTACGCGCAAAATAATTGTTTTTCTCACTGTTTGACATTAAATCAGACAAAATGTCTCTTGTTTTAGGTTAGCTGGCATTACTAAAATGAATAAACTGAACTTTTTTCCAAAGAAAAAAGATATCAAAGGGATGACTTTTTTATTTTACATAATTAGATGTAATCATAATTTAAAAAAAAAAAATCTCACTTTTGCTCAGCTTGTATTTGTTTAATATTAAATTTATTTCATGATCTCAAATATTTTACATTGTCAAACAAGACCGCCTGTGAAAACCTGCTAACATTATTGTTGTCAAACACATTTTTATTTAAACAAGAATAATTTGTTGTACTTTTACTCATGGTGATCATGCTGAGAATCTCGCACCGACCCATGCCTAGTTGCGATGACGTGTAACTGGCAGTGATGGTGCATTTAGGTTTCCATCTGGCTTCTGGACAATAGTCTTACCTTGAATGTGGACATGGCTGGGTCCCTGTTATACCTGTCTATGGTGTGGAACTTGGACGAGTGGTTGAGCTCATGGTACAGCTCAGAATGTCTTTTGCGAGTGTGCATCACTTTCTGGAAGGGAAGAAAGGAAGGGACAGCAAAAATGAAGCAAATAGGAACAAATAAAAGAAAGGATGAAAACGAAAAAGAATGGCGGTTGCATGACAGGGGGTTAATGTAAGAACAGGCAGTGGAATGTGTGAAGAAGGAATTGGGACTGCAGCGATGCCAGCCATGAAAAGGGAAATTTAGAGGGGGACACTGACAGACCGATCGATTGCTGACTCATGCTCATCTGTCATCCACTTCAGCACTCTTAGAATTTGGCAACTGGGATTGTTGCAAAAGAGTCCTTTAAGTTGAAAATCGGGTTAGAGTGACTGACAAAAAACGCCATTAATTCAGATTGGTGCCAGCTAAAAAGGGGGCCCTGTTAATTCTAGATTTTGTCAGAGTCACTAAAAGTCTCAAATAGACAGGAATTTATTCCACTGCAATGCAGTGCTGCAAACATTCAGTCTGATCCTCTCCAGAAACACTTGTTTAAATCGTCTTCTTAATATGTCCGTCTCAAAGACAAATAAATCCAGAACTCTAATTCACCGACAGTATATTTGTCAGTGTGTGTTAGTAAGTAGTCTTGAATTGACTGGGTAGTAGCTAATCATTGAAGCACTTTTATGAGTTTGAAAGTGACACAGGGGCAAAATGCCTGCACAACCCACCAAACCAACCAATTACGCACAAGACTAATACTTAGAACAGCCGCCATCATCAGTGCTCACTTCAAAAGTTGCCGGTGGCTCCCTATGATGTCCTCTTTTGTTTTGTTTGATGTTAAATTACAACCTCTACTGAAGATACCACAGTGGGCAAAATATAAGACATATCATCATCCTTAAATGCTCACAATGCAGTAAAAAGAAAGTGCCAACATGTAAATTAGCCCAGTATTTATTTCTTTAAAGTAACGTGAATATTTGAATGTACTAGTGCAAAAATATATAAAGAATTGTTCATTGAGGTCGGTTTAAGCAGTTTTAATTTTTAAGACAAGAAATCCAGTGAAAGTATGAAATATCTTATAAACCACCGTCATTCACAAAGTATGAATAGGAAATAGGAAAATAGCCGATTTTGAACTAAAAACAATTGGGCTCCCCAGAAGACTGGCCGAGTTATTTTCATCACTTATATCCTCCATAAGAAGAACATAGTGTCCTCCACTTTTACTGGCTTACAAGTAAAACAAAAAAAAGTTCAAATTTTTATTAAAATGGGAACGATTAAACAATATGCCATTTGAATAAGAAATGTGTATGCTGGTCTTCAACCATTAGGAATTGGTAACAACGAAATGGCTACTTTTTAAAAAAAGAAGCTTTAAAATAGCATTCCATGACTTTCTGTTTTCATAAGGTATAAATAGGATTGAAGAGCCACGTTTTTCTCTCTCCATAAAAGAAGAATGGTACGGGAGGCAATGAGATCTCCAAAACTTATCGAGCTGCTGCCAGGAATGGCATCTCAGAGTCATTTAGTCTCCCTGAGAACCTTTGTGACAACATGCTAGCTATGATTTTTTTTAAGAAGCATGACAGTAATTTGCCTTCTGTCTTATTATCTCCAAGGCTTTAACTGGAACAGAGATATGTGAGATGAGTCTAAGCAACAAACAGTTCAAGTGGTTTTGGTGTGGAAAAAAAAAATAAATAGAAGGATAAGTGGAAAAGCCCCATTGTGCCCACTGTATGGTAGAGAACGATACTCCTTCAAATATAAATACATAAATCAATATCAATAATATACATATCAATACTTGATTCCTTCCTAAAAAACTGAAGAGGGATCATCATGATACATTACTATACTGTATATGGTCCAGTAAACAGAAGAAAAAAAGTTCAGACAAAAAAAAGATCCCATCTTTTATAGTCGTAAAATTAACACGGAACATTTTTCAAATTAAAGAATAAAAATTTTAAACTGCATATGTATCTCTTGTCTTATCAAGAGTAGACTACTACAACCATAAATAAATTATCCTTTGGGCTTTTGTGTTCTCCACTTTTTTTTTACCAGAAGTGCCAATAAGTATGGAGGGAGCTGTATTCCTCTGAGGTTGTAGGTGAATGTTAAGGTTCAACAACAGCAAGAGTAAGATGTGGTATTTACAAAAAGCAATAAGAGTTGTATGTGGAGAACATTCTTGGGACTGGAGTTTCACAGGACAGCGAGGTCCTTCTGACAAAAAAATAATAATAATAAAAAAAAAACATAAGCACATACAGTACACTGCCGAACCACCATATACCCACAGATATAACCAGCAAACTCAACTTTAGTCAAACAGTGTAGCTGTGACCCAGGAGACACTAGAGGTAGTCCAGACAAATAAAGCAGTCTAATCAGCTGTTTCTTCAACCAGGACCCCACAGAGGCATGAGGCATTTTCCTAAATGAGTTTCAGAACTCTTTCATTTTTTATTTTTTTTTTACTCTTGCATAAAATGTCAGACCAGCAATTTGGGGCCATTGTTGTAGAAACAGCATACTGGGTAAGACAGCTCTGAAAAAACTAATTTCTCAAAGTGCAAGGGAGACAAGGGTGGAAAGGTAGGGGTTGGGGGTTAAGCAATGCTTTTTGCTCCTCTATGTGTTACTTAGGTCCTGGCAGAAGCACAAGAAAGCAGAGACAGGCTTATGATAGTAGATGAGGTTTGAGATCTTACCTCAAAGTCCAGCTCAGAGTACCGTACTCTCTTCCTCTGGAAGAGGAGGGGGCAGGGGGAGAGAAGACAGCATCAATGACTACCCCGGACTGAGTTGAACTTTAGTGATCTCTATCTCTTTGTGGACCCTTCCGTGCCATGGTTCGAAAAGAGAAAACCTAGTACTGGTTGCCCAACGTGATACGGATTTTACAAATGTCATACAAGGAACAAATTATTCCAATTGACTGAGATTAGCAGTCAGTTGAATGGAATCTTTTTTTTTTTTTTGAGTAATTATAGCTGTAGCAAAAGCCTTAAGAATTTGTTAGGGGTCATCGTTAAAACAACTGCAAAAATGTATGGGAAATTGGTTTAATCTCTTTATCACGTGTATACCCTTCTTAGCTCACTAAGTGCCTTCAAAGCTTTACCAAGTGGCACACAAACTGGCAAATTAACAGTTGCAGACATTTCCAGCTCATCTGGGCTCCACATTGCATTGAATTGCATTCCATCTCTTACTTCCTATCTGGCTCCCGCCGTCTGCCAGATTTGCATTTTGGCACAGAGAGGGACAGCTCTCCACAGTTAGTTAAAAGCTGTGTTCATTTCTCCAAAAGGCCAGCGCTGCTGAACTGACGCCATGGCAGGCATGGATTTAGAACAGAGGTGGACAATTCCAGTTTTCAAGGATGTCCTGGATGTTCCAGATATGATTTCTGCATGAACACAACTGATTTGAAAGACTGGCTGATTGTGATGCACATGCAGAACTTGATGAGGAGGAAATTCTTCTATTGAAATCCAGTGCTTTGGTTGGGAAACATCTAAAACATGTTGAATACTGAGTTTCAGTATTGCCCACCTTTGACTTAAAATATAAAGCAATTTAATCTTAGAGGTAGGCACAGTTCAACTATCTAAATTTACCTTTCAGTACTTAGAATGGAAGACAACACCTCAGTCTGTACATTTAACCATTCCCAATTTGATTGTCTTCTGATGTCATTGCACTCTTTGATTTGCGACAGATGTAAGAAATCCCTGTCATCTGGAACTGCTTGTTCTGTTGGTTTTAGAGTTTGTTTGTTTTTTTTTTTAGCTTGTAAGCATCAGATTTTATGGAATAGGTAGTCAGAAAGTTAATGCAGAATTTGGTGACGGTCTAAGGAGATAATTTTGCTTCTAAAACTGGGTGTGTTGGCACAAGGATGCACCTAAAAACATCCAAAAGACCAGAATTGCCCACGTTTGAATTACAAAGTGAAAGACCTGAGCCTAAGAGATAGATCCATCTCCACTTTCTTGATTCACCTTTCAGTGTAATTAATGCAGAAAAAAGCCCGCCGACTCTTACCTTGAACCGAGCAATTCCATGACTGAGTTACCTTTGTACAGCAATGACACGCATGCAACATGCATATACCTGAGCTGTATATAGCATGTTTTGATGTGGACACACCTGAAGCAGCTATAAACCCACTCACGCAAATTCAAAGTTTAAGACTTGATTGCATATACATTCCTTAAAAACAAAAATAAGTCTGTGATCATATGCTTTTTAGATCATACGCTAGAATTTGTGTGTGCTGTTGAAATCGTCAAAAAAATAAAACATAAAAATAAATAAAAAACAGAACGAAAGCCAAAAGTAGATTTGGGCAATTTCTCTATTGCATATTGCAATGTTAAAGTTGCAAAGCAAAACATGACTAGGTTTTTAATCTTGAGAGGCACACTCTTTAATCCATCTTCAAATCAAGCATAATCAGGGTAAAATTATAGCTGCAATTTAGATTTACTGGTTTTTTCAACATTCCTCCCTTTTCTTGTCCTTTTTATGGTTTTCATGAAAGCATTCACAGCTCTTCAGAGAGCGCAATCTTTTATGATATTATACGACTTGTAGTCAGCTCCAAACGAGGCATTGTCACATTTTCAGCAACCCAGGCGATTTTCGCATGTCTTTAATCAACCTTGCAAATCATTGTAATAAACCTTGTTATTATACGGTCATTTTACTGTGTCCTTAGCTTTTTATGCATGTTGGCATGTATGACAGTGGTTGTGTAGTTCCTGTGGAAATTTACAGTAGGCTGAAGACTTTCTCCAGGAGGATATTTCCTCTGATCCCGCCAGTCTCAGTCCATCTGCTGTGCCACCTTGTGTGGTCAGGAGGGGGTGTCGCGCACAAACGGCATCACACTCGCATGGAGATGGTAAACTAATAAGGAGCTGTCTGTCGATATGAGAACGACTCATTTTGTTGCCTCAGTTGGCAGCAATAAATACTACTGAGCTGAAAATAATAGCATCTGTTAGACCAGACTTGTTCTCGGGAACACTAAAGTGTTATTGTGACAATATGTGGGGAGTGCACTGTTCTAAAACACTCAATACGCGTCTTAGAGATGGTCTTATTTAACAATTAGATGGATTGGCTTGAAGACAACAGCTTGAAGGTAAACAATATGATCTATTAGTCCTCTTCAAGAGTAGAGGGAGTAACCAGTTAAGTTTAGAAGAAATATATATTTGATAAACCTTTGAATTACTTTCTGCAACTGAAATATTCAATGCAAGTGCCATTAAAACTTTCTTGCACTGCTGAAGACACTTGTGCAGACTGAATATTACAAAATAATTGGAGTTTGTTTGCAGAGTTCTTCCTCTCACTTTAATCCCTCACTGTGCCATCGCTTAGGTAAGCACACTACATCTATAAGAGTCAAACATCAGCTCAACTGAAAGTTGTGAACAACTAAGCTATTTCTAAAAACTACTGCCATCGATTTTTCACAGCCCTATACTCACCTCCAGGGATCCCGCTGAGAGGCTGGTGTTGGCATTGGTGCTGCCTAGGTTGCGTGGGAGGGTGCGGGTTCTCTCCACTGTAGTTCCCCCTGTCAGAATTTGTCTGACTGATGGCCTCTGGCCTGGCTTTAGGTGGAGTGAATGCGCGTGGGAGTGCATGTGTCCTCCGTGGGAGTGCACATGCCCACCTTGGCCCATCAAGTGGCCATGCCCATGGGGCACGGTTTTGATAGTCCCGTAGGAGCGGTTTAGGTTCATGGTGATATTCATGTCACCGACGTTGGACGGCACAAAATCTGCTGGATAGGCCTCGCTCTCTGCTGGGTGGAGGGTTAAGGGAGAGGGAGGAGGGGGGAAGGGAGGATCCTCCACCGCGATATTGAGGGGCTTGTCCTCGCCGCCAAGTCCCAGGCCTCCTCCCTGCGAAGAGGGCGCGGGAGGTTTGAGACTGACTGTCCTACGAGGCAAGACCATGTAATCTCCTTCCCCTCCTCCGCCACTTCCACCCCCGCCGCTCCCCCCACTTCCTGCGCTTCCGTCCTGGGAATTGTTGGAGGACGCGGGCGGCCGGGCCCAACCCAGGCCGCTCTCGGTGCACAAGTAGATTGGAGCTGTGGTGCGTGGCTGCCCCTGCTGTCTCTGCTGGTCCAAGTTTACCTCCTTCTTAAGAGGCGTCTCACTGAGCTCATTAAATCCTAATGTTGGAACCTGATGGGGAAAAAAAGTTCTACTTAAAGTAAGTTATTATTTCCTAAAAGTTATTTCATTACTTAAAAATTTTGATATGTTTCTAAAGTATTAAATAGCAGGGAAGTTAAATATTTTCTTCACCTTATGAAATAAACACCAAACAAGCCTCCAATTCAAACCGGTACCTGTACAATGAGGTTTGGAGGCGGGATGTTTCCAGGAAGAGAACTGAAATTGACCCCTACTCCCCCTTCCTGATGTGCTGCGAGCTTTGGATCATCCTCATCATCCAGGGAGATTCGTGACAGGGTTCCAGTGATGGTGGCTGGGTTACAGGTGTTGACCTCTTTGAAAATGACTGAAGGAAGAAAAGGGAGGCAGAAGAAGTCAGGAAGACTGCCAGAAAGTTAGAGTTAAAGACAAAAAGCAAAAGCAGAGTTGAATGGTTTGTAGGTACGGGGTTGAATTTGGAAAAAAGAAAATAATTTATTAGAAAGTAAGTGATTATTACATCCAAAGGAAGTTAGATATCTTGTCTAACGGGACAGCTGACAAGAGAAGTAGGTTTAATATTAAAAATTGAAACAAATTAGTAAAACTGCGTTCCGGAAAAAATGTTTCACATTACATTTTGAACTGAGTTAAGATCAGATTTATCCAAGGCGCTTTTGAGTGAATAGTGGGTAAGTATGCTATAAGATTAGAGCATCAGATGTGCTTCAACGATTGTCAAATAGTTTTGAAAACATCTTAAAGTATGTTTGGGTAGTGTATATCATTGAAAAATGTCTAGCATTTCTAAACGATTTCAGAAAAACGCATGCTAAAATAAAGGAAATTATTCTACAGCATAAACAGCATGAAGAAATAGGGTGTCCTAAAACTGGGCTCTCCAGTGAAAAGAGAGGATATCGTTTTGGTGATACGACTACTTCACATATCACTTTAAAATCCCTTGTTTAAGGTTAAAACGTGTAAAGATTTAGGTGACCAACACCTGCTAGAAGAGAAGCAAAAAAACACATTGTTAAAACTGCCTACTTGTTTTTGCTATGGACAATTTTGGAGAGACATGCGTCCACAAATGTCATATTCACAACTAGCATCAGTCCGGCAGCAATATTAAACAGAAATCAAGACAGTCATGCTGGAAACCATGCTCACCTTCATCTACACACATATACTGTATATGAGCCATTGATGATATACATGACTTTGAGAACCCAATTGGCCAAACACATTTCTGCCTTTACTGCATAACTTTAATCAAATGTCAGACTAAAAGACTGAAGCTATTATGTGAATGAATATAACATGCAGACTGGCTGGCGGATTAAACTCAGATATATCATTTTACTAAAATGACGAGAACCAGTCGGACAGACGTCTAAGCATTTTTGGAAAATGAGATCTGTCTTACATCTTTGTCAAACAAAGAAACCGAGAGAAGGAAGTATAGAAGAATCCAGTTCCCTGTCATGTGTTCTGTTGCAAAGTACAACCATAATTATAAAAAATACGTGAAATACCAGCAAACTAACTTCAAGCAGTTTCAGTCTAAAAAAATACAAATGTAGACTTTCGGAAAAAAATATAAATTAAGCCATCTTTAGACCAAGAACTTCCAAGTCTTTTCATCAAAGTGAATTCTGTGTAAGGAAGCACTATCTAGTCGATGTTTTACTTTTGTTAAACATCAACGGATGCCTTTGCTAATAAGGATGACTCATCAGTGTCCAACAATACTCAATTATAAGAGCATTGAAAAAGTCTCCATTACTTATAATTACTTGTGTGGGAGTATATTTGAGAGACAAAGCAAATAGTGATAGAGTTGCAAAAAAATCTGAAAGATTTGTGAGCAATATGACAATGCTATTTGTCTACTAACAAAGCTAAAGTTCATGTCTGCTTTACAGCTACTTATTAATAGAAGCTAAAGGATCTGGACTGATCATTCATTTGATTGACTAATTCAAAATTTAACATGCCTAAACTGGTGAAACCAGAGCAAGATAATACACTAAATGAATGTTTTGAGATTTATTAAACCTCTACTTTCATTTGTTAAAAACTACTTTTTATTAGGACTATTTTAACATTATACCACCAGCATGCAAAAGCAGCACTACTCCAACCTTGACTGTTATAATCTACATTGATTAAAGTTTGTGATTTGTAAAGCTTTTAAATCACTGGAAACGAAAAATGGGGAAACCTGTTTATCCACAAACTCTGACTAAAATCATGTCTTGTTTTGTTCTTATTAACCTCTGGGATCTCTAGACGGTTTTAGCAGCATTCAATTTTTACTATTAAAAAAAAACATGGCAATTTGTTTGTGTGGGATTTTTGTCTCTAAATCAGTGAGAGAGAAGAAAAGTTTCATTTCCATGTCTAACAATGCATGCCAGGAGTGTGAATGGCTTTTTCATTTACCTTGAACTACTACGTGTCAGTTTTCTAACTCTTTAGTCCATTATAAATGCATTTATTTAGAACACTAATGGAATAAAAACACAATCCGGTTTTTATTGTGGTATTGTGGCATAATTTGGTGAGAGAAATAATACATACAGTAAAACCAAATGACAGTCTATGTTGATAAAGTACTGTATTTCACTTAGATCATATAGTCACTGTTCTGAAAGACAGATACTGTATACTGCAACTTTTGGCCAAGTTTTAATTTGACTTTTACTGATTCTGCTTTTAATAGATTATAAATTGTTTTGGAGAGCGATAACACAAGACAACATAAAAACATTAAGCAGTTCTTCTAGCTTCTCTTCAGTAAGTGGTAACATTTAGTTATGCTAAGAGAAAAGTGAAATCACACCACTAATCCCTATAAAACATACGGTTTTATGATTTTGAACTAGTTAAACTTAGATTAAAAACAACACCTATAAAAACAGCACCGAGAACTAAGATCTAAATGATGTTGGAACTGAAACTTTTACTACAAGAAGCATTCTTGTTATCTGCTGAATGTTTTGCTCTCACAGCCTAACTGAACAGCAAATACATCCCGACAAGGTGAAGAAAATAGTTGTCTTTTAAATAACTTCCTGTGTCTCACTCATAAAAAACCCCCCAATATGTTTGTCATTCAATATCCACATTAAAGAGTTCTGCCGTCAGCAGGTCTTATGTATGTTGTGATCTACTGATTAGAACAAGACCCAACTTCAACATTTCTCAAAGTACTATGAATTATATAGTCTACCATCACCTAGAATTATGTTCTGAAAATAATTAAACATAATGTCTTGCATTGCCGTTATGTAATAGATAATTAGAAGAAAAAAAACCCTGAATGTTTAAGAGTTTGGCTAAGAAGCAATATGTTGAGTTTATCTTTTTTCTACTAACTATGAAAATTAAACGCCTTAAAGCGGTGTATAATTTAAAAACATAACACAAGGGTTCAACCTGGATTCTTCTATAGGAATGTTTGAAGTCTAGAACAGACCAGGCAATGTTAGATATTAGTCAGGTGTGAAACTTACATGGGTGTCCTCTCTCTGCAAGGGTAGAGGGTGGAAAGTGACTATGTTAATACATCAAAGCACAACACACACTAGACTGCGGTGCATCTGTAACACACCCAAACAGCCACACAAGACCATTGTCAGCTAACGAGTGAAACAGGTCTGAGCACACCGAGGAGTGTTATTATCATGCACAATTAAACACAGTCCCATCCAAACATATGCCCGCTGAGCACTTATTGGGCAGAGTCAGTGTGATTGATAAGGCATAGTAATTTGAACACAACCATGTGGAGACGTAGCTTATCAACTGCTGCCGTTTCATCAGCCAGCTAAGGACGCAAGCACCTGCAATGCTAGACCCGCTTCAGGTAGACAGAGATAAAAAGAGCAGCTGAAAGAGCAGATGGAAGGGAGGACTCACCTGTCTGACAAGCCAAGTCCACATCCTTCTCGAAATCCGTCTAAGAAAAGGAAAGGAATACGAGAGGAAATGCAGGAGTGAGTGAAGCATGAGCATAAGCATGGATCTCAATGCTTTAATGCTAAGATATGATCTGTTGCTGTGGAGAGGCTTTGCGACTCAGATTAGCATCGAGAACAAAAAGATGCCGCCTTAGGTCATTCATTAAAATATTTCACTTCTTACTTTCTTCATGATGGGCTTGCTTACAGCTTTTTTAAACAAAAAAAAAAAAAAAAAGAAAAAAACCAAAACAAAACAGATTAAAAGAATAGAAAATCTGCTTGCAGCATACAATGCTGCTACACTGCTGTGATGCTAAAATTCTGCCACAGCAGTGGATCCAGGAACAAACAGCAGAAGGGAAAAACCAGAAGAAGTTTTCCTTGATACGTGATGTTACTGTACGACTCATCAGTCACCACACCAGCATCGAATGGAAAAAAAAAAAAAAACTGACACAGAAACTAACCTATTATCTGCTGTGCCTGCTGAGGCAATACTTAGTCTCCCTGCTTGACAGAAAAAATAAATGTTTGGAAAAATACAAATTCTTCCTGTCTTTTTTAGATGCTTCCAAGCAATAAAAAAAAGAAGAAATAGGACAGCAATAAGTTCAATCCAGACTTGATGTTTAGAGTTTGTGCAGAGAAAGTGTTGTGGACGTAATGAGGAATGGCATTCCTTTCCAGGCAGAGTTTAACTAGACTAATTCAGAGCCGTGGTGCTCCTCAGAGTAAAGAAGCAGAGTGAAAAAGCTGTTATTTCCAAAGCAGCCACCACTCACTTTTTAGTAAAGTTTAGAAAGTGAAGCTCATTACAATTCAGCTGTAGTGGCCCTTCCTCTCCGCACAGACATTCCTCCTATACTGTGTGGGTTTCACTTACAAAAGCCTTTATTTGGATAGTAAACTACAGGTTTTAGACAGTTTGGGCATGCCACAGAGGCAGAGAGAATGCAAAAGGTGTAGATGGAAAGAGAAGGAGTAAATATGTCCCATCTCACCCCAATAGCAGAAAAAAGCTCTTAGTCTGCAAGCGACCCACAGCTCCATTTGCAAATGATTGAAACATGAATATAGAAATGATATCTATCGTATATTTCGGACTATAAGCCGCTACTTTTTTCCCACGCTTTGAACCATGCAGCTTATAGCCCGGTGTGGCTTTTCTGTGGATTTGTCTTCAACCACCAGGGGGCTCTCTGGCAGGAAGTGAATCATTGGAAGTCAAAATTGGAAATCAAAGAAGAAAGCGCTGATTTTCATTTAGAAGCACATGCTAGCAGCAGGCACGACGGAGAAATTTCCTCAAATTCATTACCCCCTCATCATGGAAACCACACAAAGATGATGCAGCTTTTAAGTTGAGGGCTATTGATCTGGCAGTATTGATCGATTGCCCTCGATCAAGGGCTGCGTCCTTGTGGACAACAGAGAGCGGCAGAGATATCAGCGGCTTATAGTCCGGTGCGGCTTATGTATGTACATTTCCAGTTTTTTAAAAAGAACTTTGTAGGTGCGGCTTAAAGTATGGCGCTCTATGGTCCGGAAAATACGGTAAATCTTTTTTTACTCAAATTAATAGAAAAATATATTCATTTTAACCACGAGGCATGAATGTTGGCTCAACCTAATAAAAAGAAGGACAGCAGTTGTAGTTTAAGGAAAGTATTGTAAGCATAACAATCTTGATTGAGACAAAATTCTTACTATTAGTTTAGCCTTTTAACAAAACACACACTCACAGCTATTCCTACTCACACTTAAAAGGTGCAAAATGTAATAAAAGTGAAATTGGTGAAACTGATTTGGCCAAAGGAATAGATGAACAACTGAACACACACACAAAAAAATATATATATATATTTTGCTGACTTCAAAACGTATCTGGATGCTACGGTAAACAGTTCAATTGTAGCCAAACACTGAAAAGCTTGATGGAGTATTTTGCATCTCGAATGCAGTGACTCAATTGTTATGTAGTTAGAATTTTCATTACCTTTAATTAAAAGTTCTACTAATGCATAAACAGCCACGCCGGCTCAATAAGGGGCTTTATTGGTGTAGAAAACAAGGTACTATAAATATTATTTATTTATTGTTGAGTATTTCGAAATTCTCTTTAGAAATTACCCAAAATGTAAAAACACTTTGGGCAATCAAATGGTAGGGGCATGTTGCATACTAGTTAGTCAAGAGGTGACAGTTTTCTACGGTATCCTCAAAGTCTTTTGTCAGGAAATGGGGTGATATTACTACAATTAATAGTGTATACTCACAAAAAGCAGTTTTAAGTTACATTGATTTCCTCAAGCGTGTTAATTGTTCTTACTTCAGAACTTGATCAAACAGGAATAAGCAAAAAATTGTTTGCAGCACATTTTAATTGTACATATTTTCAGAGACGTATGTATTAAAGTGAAATGTCAGCGTTTTTTAAGAATTATTTTCTCCATGAATCATGGTGATATTTAAAGACTTACAGGCTATGCTGACCTTAAGCAATGTTTTAAGCACCTGGGTATTAAGTAGTTCACTTTCATCTACTACACAAAGATAAGTGGGTAAAGATGAAATTGCGCTTCGTAGTACATAATTGTAGAAATTGGCAAAGCCAGATGTTTCTATCTCATTATTAATAATCTTTAACAAAAGCATGTTAGGATGTAGCTAAAAGTTTAAAAGAAATGATTAAATGCCTTTTTCTATGAGCTTGTGTTTATTTTTTGTTGTTTTATAGCTTAGCGTAACATATCAGAACATTTTTTTGAAACAATTTTAACTAGCTCTTTTCTGCTATCATTGCAGGTAAATTAGTGAAGAACGTTTAGCTTTTTTTAAACATCCATTTAACTTACTATGGAGTGTCACAACACTACATTCAAACTACCATGCTAATTGTTTCAATATCATCCCATTACAACAGCATACTGAGATATTTCCTTTAGTGTGTATTTAAATTAGTACTACCCTCAAACCTTCAAGAATGTTTATCAAACATAATTATGCTGAATAAAGGTTAAACTATCCCTTTAATGTCAGCATATATTTATGGTGAAATTTAATTTTACACATTGCACCTTTTCCTCTAGACACCTAAGACATCCTAATTACTAGGAACTTTGTTTTCTAATTCTTTTCTACAGATGACATACTGATCGACTGCTGATGTGATTGAGGGTGTGGTTGTGGGTGTTGTTGAGCAACGGGGTGTGCTCATATGTGTGGCCATGGTTCGGTACACAGTTGCGGCTGCTGTTAGGCAGTTCATGGTAACAGGCTTGCTGGCTTGTGTGGTGGCACGTCGGTGTCGGCAGCTGCGGGTGACAGCCAGACAAACACAGGGGTGTGCTCTGACGAGAGCCGTGCTGCTGTCCACAAGAGCCCTTCTGATGACGAAAAGGGGGAAAAAAATAATAAAAAAATTCACATAAAACATTAAGCTGAAAAATGTAAAAAGACTTTTGGCCTGTTTTTTGAGAGTCAATCAAAGTTCACCTATTTAACGTCTTTACAGCGACTCCAAATGTCAGAGGTTTTACGTACGAATGAGACTTGCTCCTCTGTAGCAAGGGCACCTGCGCTCCCTGTAATTTCGATGCTCACATAACTTGTTCTGGCCTCAATAAATTATCCATCACAATAAATGTCGCCAAGGGTAATGTGTATCTCACAAAACAGCTGTGTGTGCGGGCAATTTCAAAAGGCTGTACAAAGTCCAAGCTATACGTGCCATTGTCAAACAAGTAAATATATTTATTGCCCTTTCTATGATTCAGTATTAAGCTGTGTATGAGTATTTAAATACATTTTATCTACAAAAAATACTTTATTTGAAAACACAAGCTGAAGACAAAACAGCTCTGAGGGCGAAGGGAAGGAAAACTGAGGGAAAAGCTGAGCTGCCGTGTGACCGTCCTGACATTGGCAAGGCACTAAACTCTCGGTGATTTATCACATTATTAAGCACATTTGGAACACAAACAACAACCTTACAGGAGCTCTGTTCTCTTTCAGTAAAGACAAAGAAAGCAAAGGTTAAAAGTCAAAAAAGTGCTAAGGTGTGTGGTCTGAAAGTACATAATTGCAGGAGTGAACGCAATGGATGGCAATAAAAGCATCGATGTGCAGAATATGATGTTGAGTTTTTATTTTAAAAGGGTTAAAAAAGAGGCATGGATTTGTCTTCTTTTCGGAAAGCTTTATGTTTGAAAGAAAATATTTGGAAGATTAATAAAAACACAAAGTGGATAGATATTAAATTATTCCTATAGAGGTAAACATGGTTATGGAGGAACAGACGCGAGGGATGAATATGATCTCTTTATAAGCTGGCATGCTTTTTAAAATTGCATTTGAAGCTTGCAGGAAGTGGAGCCTGATACTCCGAGGTGCATGAACAGCAGTGTGGGATGAAATGGAATGCTATTCACCATGATCTGCACCTGTCCGTTCTTGCAGGAGTCAGGGGAGTTTTCGCTGTCATCTTTACATCCCCCCATTCGACAACGCACAGCGTCTTGCACCTACGGGTTGGGGAGTTTGGGGAGGGAAGGGACAGCAGGGAGGAGCGAGTAGGAGATGCCGGAGAGAAAGAGGAAACAGACAGGAAAAGAGGGAGGGGATAGAAATGGTAAGGGAGGAGGAGGAGATGATGCAAAGGGAAGAAGTTAGTGGAGGCACTTTGATTTGTTTGGTAAAAGACGGAACTCAAGGAAGCTGTTGTGAAGACATTTGTCCCATGACGTTTTGAGTAAAAATACTCATGCCCCTTTGAAAGTGGCCACACTACAACCACAGATTTCACTGTACTTTGTGCTTATGTGATAGACCAACACAAAGTAAGGCATCGGTGTGAAGTGGCGTAAAAATTACATTTCATCTAACAAACATAAAATGCGTCTCGAAAAAGTATTCAGCCAATGCTTAGCAAACTTCTTATATTCCTTGGGATTCAGAATTTTACGCCATCTATGACATAAACTTATCCTAAAACATTGCAGTCTGTGTTTGTAATGTGGCAAAATGTGAAAAAGTTTGAAGTGGCACAAAGCGCTTTTCCTCTGTGCTTTATAAATCTAAGAACGGGTCTAAGGCGGATGGTAAAGTATGCTAACACGGCAAAATTAAAGAAAAAAAAAAAGTCATATCCTGCCAGTAGAAGCTGAGTCTATTTATTGTCAAACAGATAGTGGAGTGCTACAGACAGCACAGAGCAGCACTTCAAAGTGGTCTGTATGTGCCTGGTGAGATCTGTGGCTCTAATTAAAACCAACAGAACAGTAAGGATGTCCCGACCCCTGGGCCTTCCTGGTGTCATATTGTCTTTCTTTATGTTTACACACTTGGTTACACCAGTAGAAGCTCCAATCAGATGAATCCCAAAAGTAACTCCCCCAAGATTCCTTCCGTGGCGCCAGGTCGTGTTTTATAGATGGCCTCCTTACTTTCTGGGGCGTAGCATCATTTCCTGAAGCTGACAATGTCAAATCCCAGGTTTTTGCGAGTGGAAACAAGACAGCCTTGAGGGAAGAAGTGATCCAGGAGGTTCGTTCTCATAGAGCCGCTCCACATTGCCGCGTTTGTGCATATTGGTGCCACTACAAATGGAATGGATTGCATCCCCATCTGATTAATACTGCATGGCCAAACATTTTTGCTCCATTGTTTCCTTTTGTCTGTCGCTTCTATTTACGATCACGCTCATCCTCTGTGGCATCTGTTGCCTGCTCTCTGTTGGTGCACCGTGGGATAATGTGTGTGTATGTGTTGGTAATGAACTGCAGCACATTCCAGCTTTAGATTAGCTGTCCCTGCTGTTCTACCTACCTTAGCTGTGGATCTCTCATGCTTCTCCACAGCTACCGTGGGCTTTTTGGCCGATTCTCACAATAATGCTCTCTTTCCTTTCCCATCGGTTAAGGTGAAAAGACATGTCTTTGTAGGACTGAAGGTGTTAGTTGGGGACTTATCATCATATTCCGTACAGCATCTCTTAAGCTCTTGAAAGCATACTTGGATCAGTCAGACAATAGTTCACTATAATGCTGCATTATGAGAAGAAGGTGCAGCACCTTCAAATGATTTGCTCAAGTTGTGTCTCAGCCTAGGACCAACTAGAGAAAGGATGGAGAATCGGGATGATGTGGCCCATTACATGTCATGAAGCAGTATTAATATGGAACAAAATCACAACACAGGGCTTCATCAGCCGACACAAGAAGTCAAACTCACCTCTCGGCGCATAGCACAATGGACAGTGATGATGACAAAGCCTTGGACAGAGTCAAAGACGGCGAAGAGGACCTGAAGGAGAAAAATACAAAATGTCTTTTAGTTTTTATACATAGCTAACAAATTTAGATTCATTTATATTTTTGGCTATGAGGCATCATAAAACACAGTAGCCGTCAGACTGACTGGCATCCCAGGTAACATGCCTCAAAAGATGCATCTTTTGTTACTGTGGTATAAGCACATCAGTGAGGTTCATTTAAAGTAAAGCATAAACACAATTTAAGGTGTATTCACAAACTTACGCAAATATTACTTAATGTAGGAATTTCTCAATCTTTTCATTTTACTTAGTAGACCTTGTGAGACAATGCAAAGTTTTAAATGTAAACATTCATATAATCTTACAACTTACATATATTTTTTCATATTTGACCAGTTTTTAACAAAATATTAGTTTTCAAATGTCATCTCCTTAAGTTCCTGGCGTTCCTTTCAGGATTTATTTAGCTTTATTGCCGCTGCATGCCATGAAAAAAAAACTTTAATTTCATGCCACTGATGCTTTTCTAAAACCTGCCAGAGACTTGGTTTAAAGCCACCCCCAAAAAACAGGTTCTATTTTAAAAAATGTAAATTAATGTCTCCAGTCTGTATCACTCAGCAAGCGGACAGCCTGGTGATCTTTTTTCCCCCCACTCGCAAACTTTCAAAGCTGCTTTTCCATTATGCGCCCATTGATGTGCACGCGTGTGTGCGTGTGTTAGCTTTTGTGTGTTTGTGACTGGCAGAACATTAGCATGTGCTTGTTGTTGTTGCACACATCACCTGGAAGAGTGTGGAGCGCCGATCAGTTATGGCCAGCACTGCTGACATCCAGGTCAATGCTAACAGAGGAAGAACCACACAGGAGCTCCACAGGGACGCCCTGTCAGACAGGAAAGAAGCACATGCAGGTGGGGGTACGGCAGGGGGTAGAAAGAGCAAGGGATTCAGTCTCAAATCAGACAAGCCAGCTCTGCTAAGTCCTCGCATCTAAACACACGCAGGTTAATCACACATTCTACGGTGGGCTATTTCAAGCCGACTGCCACACTACAATTTGGATCATACTTAATATTCTAACTGATGAGTGGAATACAATGTGTAATCATGTGTAAAGTTCCGACTCCAACAAGCGCTCACAATTACATGGTTGATGGACTCTGATTGCCACACTGGGGGACCATGAGGCAACACGGGCTCGACAGAAAAAAAAGACCAGACCAATGACATTAATAATACAATATCTTAAAAGGAGTGAGAAGTGGAGGACTCCAAATTCAAATGTTGGGGCCAAATCTATTAAAGCTGTTTAAGCAATGTACACAGAGGAAATTACGTATTGTACTAGTCAAGGTTTATCTTAGAATTTGCTTCTAATGATGCTGCTAATTTCATTAACCAAAAGTTGGCTCATATTCATGTGAGATGCCAAGTACTAATCAACATACAGAAATATCAAAACAGATAAACTCAAAATGTATGTTAAATACAGTGGAATGATGTAAGACACAGATATTAACACATAAGAAAAAATAATGAAGAAATTAGCCAAAGAAGTTGAAGTCGTATTTAAAAAGCATGTAGTTGACCTTGACTAATTTACTTCCAATTGAAGGCCTATAAAACTATCTTATACACTGTAGAAAGAAGAAAAGAATCATAATGGATAAAAAGGCGTAACTATTTCAATAGCTTTGTAACCTTAATGTTGTAGAGTAGACTGTTGGCAGACAACCATAAAAATCTACATATTGACAATTTTATGAATATCAAGAAACATTTTCAATAATTATTCATGAGCAATTTTTGTATTGCTTTGCAATTTTTTTAGGTTAGGTTTTCACCAACAGTACATTTTGTGAACAGCTTTATCAGGAATATTTTACTAAACCATTTTTTTTTCTGTATTAACACATATCATATCTACTCTTAAGGAAATTAAGCTTCTTCTCTGTTGGGGATATGAATGAACTGAGTGAAAAACCTGGAAAGATTCAGTCAAGGTTACCCCCAGAAAACTTGCTAAGCCCAGTGACTGGGCGCTGAGAAGTCATCCACCCAGCGGCCCGTCGTGTTTTTGAGTTAGAAAAATGTTTAAAATTGAAAGGGAAATTTAAAAATATCACTTGATAATCATGTGTTATTGAAAGATTGGAAGATTAACACCTGAAAACCAACTATAAAGTCTTAAAAAAAAATGGTAATATTTTAAAAAGACTTAAATAAGCACTGATGGGGGCACAAGTAAACCCTGGTGGCCCGCCAGGCTTATGATACACTGGGAGAAAGATGGTTTTTCCACATCTAACAAGCTTAAACATTATTTCAGCAACAACAGATATTAAGCAGGTTGTACTTTATGATTAAGACTTTAAAGTACTTCCACTAGTGAACACTTAACCATGTGGCAAACTACAAGACAAGCAGCAATATAGTACATATACAAATGGCCAAATGCTAATATACAATTAGTAAATCTTTAAAATGTCTAGGTAGTAAACCTTGTGAATCTAGATGGCAAAAAAAATTGTAATACTGCCTCTAAAAGTGACACTAACAAAACTGAAAATTGGTAATGTCATTATATTGCTCTCCAACCATGGAAAGACAGTGGGTAGACTGGGGTTGCAATGTAAAATAAAGTGCCTTCACTAAATAAGTAAAAAGCTATAATGAAAGATTTGCACAACAACATAGATGATTATCCACGAGAGAAGATCTCTCAGAGACTATTTGCTCCGATCATGAAACCATGACAACTAATAGAATGACAATCCAGTGTCGAATATCAGATTAGTTCAGATCATAAGTCGGAAATGTTACCAGAAAAAAAAAAAAAAGTAGTCGATGGTATAGGGAAGTGCTGGGGATAGATATGCGCTCCATGCACCTATCTTCATTATTTTGCTATGCATGAATTTAAAAAGAACACAATGTTCCTTTACTGAAATTAGAAGCACGATGATCTTTTCAGGAGCACACTGTTTACAAGATATTTTATTTCAATCATGACTCTGTTGATATTAAGGTAGCTTAAGCCCAGTAATTTATTGCAGAAGCACTATAAAGCAGTGTAAAGCACAGTCTTTAAAAAATGTTTTCAATTTGATGACAACACTCTTTACTATTTAAGTTGTCGTATTTTTAAAACTCTACAGTCAAGGTACAATTGTTCTGACAATTTACTGGATATGACTAATGACAGATTAAATTAGTTTTTAACGCATTAGTTACTGAAATTGCTTCAATGATTGAATTGCACTACAGATGTCATTTCCCTGAATTTATGTGAATCCAATCTTACCAATTATGCACCTGCAGCTATGAAAGAATATGCCAAAAATTATTTACCTACTTCTAGTTTCCTGTTTATTTTAATTGCTGTAATTATTTTTTTATGCACCTTTCAAGTTTTACTTTTTTTATTTATGTTGTCATTTTTTGTCTAGGGTCTAAGTTTGATATATGTGAGAAATGGGAGACAATTTTTTTTTCCATCTGTCATATTAAGAGATCTGAAAAAAAAATTGTGGTATTAACTTATTGAAACAATGCTTCATTTCTTCTGAAAGTGATTTTAAAAAGCTGTTTATGTTTTAAAGCTGAAGGAAATAATATGAAGGTATATCATATATATAAAAGACACAAGAAAAAAAGCCATAAAGGAAGTTACCTAAAAGTTGGCCGACAAGCCTACATTCTTTTATTTTTTTTTGCATCTTCCCCTTGGGGTTTAAAAAATAGTAAGTCAGGTGAAAAACAGCCATAAGAAGCAACTGAAAAGAAACCTCTACTTTCTGAGACATTTAGAAACATGTGACATTACATATGTGAGAATAAGCGAGATTGAAACTTAACTGCGGTAACAAACTAAATAGAGTAAAGCTATCCTGCTTTACGCTGACAATTCTGTCATGGAACATGCTGGAATTGTAAATGATGTCAGTGTTTGCAAATTCTCAGATAAAAGGATAGAACCACATTTTTTAAAGGGAACAAACAATGACATAAAAAATAACACCAGCTGATTGCTAATGTAAGATGGTATAAACAGAGTTTAAAACCTGAACTTTGTAATCAATTTGGTTTTGTCTTTAAACACTACTTTACATAAAGTGTCCTCTATACGTAGAGGAATAATGTTAATTTTACTTCTAAAATAATTAATTAGTCAGTACTGGCAGGTCAAAACTTGAAATAGGCCACAGAATTGTAATGTAATCAGTGATGCTCTACTGAAATATGCAATTATAATATGGGCTCAAGACCAAGTCATAATTGTATATTCTATCAACTGTATTGAACACCTATGAAAAAAATCTGAAAGTTCCAGTTTGAAATGCCAAGACAATTGGAGGATTTTTCTTCAGTGGAGTGGAATAAACTACACCAACTGGCAAAGACAGAAGATACAAAGTATTACGAATTAGTCCACCTTTTATAAGAATAAAAAGTATCCAAATAAACAATCACAATCAAAATACGACTTGTTTTCGGTATGAAAAGTGAGGAATAGCAATAAACCGTTGTCAGTTTCACATTTTTCAGTAAAGGCTGTGCTGTTTTGTTTTGTTTTTTTTAGTTTTCTTATGGTTGAGAACCAGCAAAATTGGTCATGTCTGTATTTAATTACCAAACAAGTAAAAGTGAATGCATGTTAAAGAGTAAAGGATAATGGAGGAGTCAATTAAACAGTGCAGTTTGTGCAATTAGGAAAGTTGTGTCTGTGTCTAAGCTTCCTCCATGCTGCTCTGCAAATATGTTTAAACTAACTCTAGGAAGGATTCATAAATGCTGTTTGACACAGGTCATATTTCTCTGTGCACCCAAAGGAGAGCTCACTTTGCATCAAAACGCACTCTCATTAAACAAGGTTGACTTGCGGTGCAGGTGTTTTCCCTTTCATTAAACTGTTTTTGCTTCCCAGACAAGTCTGAACACTGTTCTGCATCATTACCGACAGCCAGAGATTAAATGGTAGAGGGGTGGCAGTGGCGGTGGGGGGATAAATGAAGAGAAGATAATGTGAATTAAGAGAAAAAAAAAAGCAAGAGAAGGGAAGTGTAGAAGAGACAGATGAAGATGAACTAACTAACATGGCGCTGCTGGCCGTCGAGCTGGACATAGCGGTACTTGAGATCACGCCACACTTGGAGCATTTCAGGAGCAGTCGGCTCCGCGCCTCCGCCGGGACACTTTAGTTCACGCACACACATCCCATGTGAGGGAGAGGTGGGGAGTGAGGGGGAAGTGGGGAGGAGGACGGGTGCAAATACACGCACCAGTGAAGACAACAGGTGAATGTGATGGAGAATTTGAATAAATAAGGTGAAGGAAAGAAAAATGGGGGAGGCAATGTGGACAAACAGTGAATGGGGGAAAGGAAAAAAAATGGTAGGAAAAGGGGGAAGGAGAAAAGAAAAAAAGAAAGAAAGGTAAATTAAAACCAGATCTTAAAAACGTAGCAGCAATGAAATACAGTCAGGATACAAAGATTGATTCAAAGCAAGTAGAGAGAACGTGAGAGACGCACACTGCAACCAGTCGTGGATTAACACATTACAGTGACACTGACAGGAAGTACACCAGTTCTTTGGTTCGGTTTTATACTTTACATGTGGATCTGCAAGTTATTTATTGTTGCATGTATTGATGCTTTACTAGAGTGACAAGGAGGAAGTGGACTGCCCTGGTTGTTTACTTACATTTAGCTAATCAGATGGAGGGGAAGCATGTTTGCACATTGGTTTGTACGGTGCATGAATATATGATTTAATACATGAGGAGAGCGACTGTGTTGGAGCTATGCTACATTAGCATCGTATCACAGATCATTACCCTGGTACCAACAACTACTACCCCGTGGCTTCAAGAAGAAATGCATTTTGCCAACAGTTTGTCCTGCAAGCAACACCACCAACTCTGCATGTGAGTACAAAATTTTACAGACTATAAGACAAAATTTTTTTAATATTTTGGATGGTCCTGTAGTTTATAGTCATGTGTAAATTTTTATTTTTCCTCCTCATGATACATTTGACTGATGAATTAAATATTAATTGATACAGACTAACATGATCCAAGGAGTTACTGTCTGCAGCTGTGAAGAAAGCTAATTGCGTGCTATAAGTGGCGCAGTTACGTCTCCAGACCCTGGTAGTTGCCAAGCAAATAAATATAAATGGCTTTGCAGGGGGGCCTTCTTGGTGTTGCCGCTTCATGCAAGGCAACTGCTTCTTTATCGCCCGGGATTTTCTGCATGTGTCTCCGCTTGGCTCAGTTGTGCTGTTCGCCGGTGGAGTGAAGATGTGTTCCTGACATGTTCATGAACACCCCGATTTAGAGATCAGAAAATGGCAGCTGACTTCTAAGTCGAGCTCGACAGTTTTCTGTGAGTTTGCTGAAAAGCATCTAACTACACAACGCGTCTGGATCACACCACAGACACAGACGAGGTTCCCCTACATGCTTGATGATTTCTAAATAACTGCGAGTTATAGTCCAGTGTGACTTGTATAGGTTTGTTTCCGTCTTCATGATGCAACTTTATGTCCGACAAATACTAAATTTAGATAACACCAAGTGTTTGGCTGTTCTGTATGCAAAATAGTCCATAAGTTCTGTTGTTTTTTTTTGGGTTGAGAACAACTTGCTCTCGCCCAAGTTTTCTTTGACTAGAATCTGAAAGTCATCTGTCCTTTTCACAGGTGGTAAATGGACTGGACTTATTTATCCTTTTTCCACTCAAACTGACCTCTCAAAGCACTTTTCACTAGAGCCACATTGTCACTCACAAACATACACAGGTGCACATCAACATGTAACAGAAGGAAACCTAGAATTTTCTGACTGCAAGACAACTACTCCACCCAAAGAGTCACCACCAGTTGCTGAAGTGGTGCTACTAATTCAAGTCTCCAGTGTGGCAGCAGAGTGCTGGTTTAACCTCCAGATCAACATCAAGACCTTGAACTATTTGCCTGATTGATTGATTGATTGATTGATTTGCACAAGCAATTCAGCTCCATCTGGACCAAAGTTGTGAGAATGTTGGTTCTCTACTCAGCTTTTCCGAAGTTAATATTAATTAAACAGAACAAAAATGAAATCCTATTTGGTTTGTCATGATTATCATTTTAAAAGTTGAAGGACAAAAACAAATCCTGACAATTTTATTGATCCTATCAGTCAAAATGATAATGAAAAATTTATATGGGAACCCATATAAATTTTTTACAGCTTTCCACAGGCTCTCAATTGGAAATAGGTCTGGCCTTTTGCTTTTACAGTTTGATACAGTACTATGTTTTGATCTAAAGTTATTCATTCAATTGTAGTCATGGCACTACATTTACCTTATGAAAGGTGAACGTTGCTCTCAGATTAAAGTCTGCAGCTCTTCCAAAGTTACCAGAGGCCTCTTGGTTGCAGTGGCTTGGTAAGTGACTTGTGCCATAACCTTTCCATTTTTTGAAGGATGAAGCACAAAATGTTTGTACTTATGTGGAGAAAATGAATCCTTCACTTTACCTCGTAGATCTATGCTGTAGTGTGTGTTAATTTATCTCATAAAATGCTAATAAAATATATTGACTTTGTGGTTGTACATGACAAAATGTAGAAAAGTTCAAGCCCTATGGAACTTCAGATAAACTGACAGGAAATGTGCACATAATAATCTTTCCAGGATCAGGGATGACTTAAATGGTATATGTGCGCTTTAAGGGTTTATACATCAAACAGGTTTAATCTCAGCCACATCCCTGGGTAGCAAAAGCTAATCAGCCCCCTAGAGAGCAAGCCTATACAGTTATAAACAAACTATCAATTTCTGCTTGTGCAATCAATGCACATTGAGGAAAATGCAATGAGACGGATAAGAGAACAAGAAGTCGATGGAATCAATAGATATGAAAATTAAAACACATGCGAGAACCAATGAGGTTTCCACTCAGGTTTGGAAAAGGTGGTAAACGTCTCCGAACAGAGTTGATAGATTTCAATGCCTTACTTTGACAAATCTGCATGCACGCCACCTGTGAAGATATATTATTTGTTTTCATGCTTTTTAGGTCTCTCTTTTTGAACTACTCTCTCTATTCACATTACATTTCCAACTGCCACTGATTTTCATATCTCCCGTGCTCATCTGTGTCACCCCGCTGAGAGAACTAGGCGGTTACCATTTGTGGAGGTGATGCTGAGATGCGTCTCGGAGAGCAACAGCACATAACAGATGTCTCGCCATCTCCTTGCCAAATTAGATCATATTTTCTGATTTTTGTTAGCGGAAGCGCAGGTGTACGAGTAGGTGCATATGTGAAGAGACCCTCGGAAGTGTTTTGAGTTATTTGCCAGGAAAATGTTGTCTGACAGAAAGAGAAATATGCCTAATAGGGCAAATATAATTTCGGTTTTACAGCAAAAAAAAATGCCTTGAACAGACAGTAGAAGATGTCAGTGTGTAGGTGTGTTTTATGTGTTTTTTTAAGTTAACTTACCCTGCTCGCTGCTTTTTAGACTTGTCTGAGATGCCATCTCGAGACATGAGCTTGTTGAACACCACAATCCCAATGAGCATGTTTACCTGTTAGATGTAAAGAGAAGAAATTGTCATAATAGGCACATACGCCAAAACTGGTCTTTGATTCTTGTTCAACGCATCACTGTGTGGGTCAGCCACTCTGAGGGTTAGCTGTCCTTGAACACAATTAAAGAAAGCCTCTTGCCGAATACAATTTGATCTTGTAAATGCATTTGAACACTTGTCTTATGTTTTCCACATTTGCTGACTGGACCTTTCAAACCAGTCACACCAGTTGACACTTTGTGAAAATATGTAAGCAAATTGTTGAACAACACAAAAACATTTTTAATTAAATAATAAAAAAAAAAACATAAGATAATGAAATAAATGAATTACTTAGTTAATGAATGACTGAATTCCAAAACCTTATGAATGAATTAAAAAATTATTAAAAATAAAAAAGTCAATTTATACTTAATATTGTAATAGATTAAAAGCAAAATCAAGAACAATTCAACCCTTTCTTTTTTTCCCCCTTTTGATATGATTTTTTTTTTCTGCAACAAAGAGCCAAAAAAGGCTTCAATGGCAAAACAAAGATATTTTAAATATCCTCCACAAAAAAAAAAGACAGACAATTTTGAAACTAAAAAGAAATATGAAATTATTTCGGAAGACACTTTTTCATTTTTGAGCATGAGAACAGAGAAATTTGAATGTGAAAACAAGACACTTATTGGTTTGCTTGCTTCTAAAACTAACAAGCAGTTTATTTTTAAGCATATTTAACATCTGGCTACACTGATCCTATTGCACAGACTTAAAATTAGACGCACTCACACATACACACAGCTGAACAAGTGCTTGCAGAGCTCTTTCACTCTGAAATCCTGCACATCTGGAACATTTTCTTTCCTGGTGACATGTTTCTTATAAGCCTGGTGTTCAAAATAGAGTTTCAGAGCAATCATCTGCTCTTGCTCCCTGTCAGCATCAGTGGGAAGCAATTCTCATACACTTGTGCATGTGCATGTTATCCTTGCCTTCCTTTCTTCCTTTCAATAGCCCACGAAAGCAGGTTCTGGCCAAAAGAGAGAAATCGTTTCCATGCTAGTACGGAAATCTTAAGAGTTCAGCAGATTTTGCTATACATTTTGCAAAAGTATAGTATGTCACAACTATGAACTTCAATGAATTTTAATGAGACTTCATGTGATAGACCAACTGAAAGTAGCTTTCCATACTTCTCATGGAAATAAAATGAAATAAAATAAATTTTTTTTAGTAAATATATATCTAGAAAACATAGTGTGTGCTTTTGCACTTATTTATATACTTCTGGACTTTGGGGGCATTCTATCAAATGAATTGCCACTACGTTGTCTAACTGGATTCATTCCATTTGGAGTGGACCTGCTGTGAGGCAAATCTGTTACATTTCCAAGTGTTTTGGAGTAATTATTTTTTTTAAATTTACTTATTATTATTTTATTTTGCTATTTCCCATAGCATGGGGTGGTTTCCCATGCTATGGTGGTGCTATGTTTCAAGCTAATTTCCACTCAACTGTTTTTTTTTTTGCACATACGCCAGAAATGTTTATTTTTTGTCTAATGTGGGAGAAAGTGCTTTTATTAGCACTTCCACACGTTCTCTTCATCCTCTGCATGGATTCTGGGAAACTGGGCCTCTAACTGATTTTCTTTAATAATGGCTTTCTTCTGGCCAATCTTCTGCCAAGGCCAGATTTGTGGAGAGCACCACTAAATGAACAGTTAAAGTCTCAAGAGTAAAATAGGCTGAGTAAGTATGAAATACGCCAGGGCTTTTCAAAGTGTGGGTCATGCCTCCCCTAGGGGGCGCCAGAGTTCTTGAGAGGGTTTGCTGTATGAGGGGGAAAAAAATAAACTAGAAAAAGCAACTGACCCTTTAACCACCTTCACCAAGCCTATGGATAGATTTTCAGTACCTAAAGCTATGGTGAGTAAAGTTAGGTTTATAGTTGGCGCTTTGGATTGGCTGCTAGAGTGCGTGGGACAATAGCATCATTTGTACCACAGTGCTGGTGCTGCATGTTGTCATGGCGCCTAATCGTGCACATGCAAATTTTTGTAATTTGCCAAGTATTACTCGCACCACATTTCACTCACACTGGATGATTTGGAAGTTGTTCTTGCAGAACACGTTCAGCTGTATCGGCATGTATATAATAGTTCCATGGGGGCTACATTTTTGGAGAATGGCCAATCACCAATGTATGCCACAAATATGCTCGGCTCATGCCAACTTAATGTGAATCTCTAAAAGCCTGCAAGTAACTTAAGGAGACAAAGGAAGTATGACCAAGATTTTTGAATTTTTTTATTTTTATGGACTGGATCTGAAGATGCTCCTCTGTCACAATGTTGTCTGCCAAGCCTTGGGAGTTTTTGACAGCAGGCTAAATGAACTGTGGTGAAAGTAGTAGGTAGTTCACAGTATTAGCACAGCAAATGTCACGGCAACTTAAGCACCATACCCTGCGGGGCTATACATAGCTTAAGCACTAACTTATCTATTTGCTCTTTGAAGGGGGCTAGCTCACCCAAGACCCTTACTGTATACCAAATATTTTTTTAAGAAAAAAACAACAACAATGTTTTAAACCCTAAACTCTTTTCCTTCCTTTAGTGTATCACATAAAATCCCAATTAAGTAGATTGACTCTTTTGGCTGTAATGCTGTATAATGTTGAGAAGTTTAAGGTCTGTCAGTATTCTTTTTGAGAAAGAGCACATTCTTACTGTTACTCTCACTTTGTGACATATTTCAGGGGATTTATCTGTCTGCTGAAAAATTCTCCTCTCCATGATCTCCCCTACACTCATCGTGCCGCGGTTGACAACGAGCTCTGGAGCATCAGATTGAAGGAACGGATGTTGTCATGCCGGTCATGTCTGGCACCAGCTCTGTGAGTCAGCATCATCCTGTTCTGCTATTTGCTCAAGGCCAGGTTCATTAATTAGAGAAGAGTCCGGCGGGAAGGTCTCTGTGTTTCTGTGCCTGAAGTCCCACTCTCATTACAGCTGTTTGTTAGAGCAGAGGCACCGGCGACAATACCAGGGGGCTGGGCGCCATGCTGCAGCTGCGATTTGGAGCATGTTTCGACATTGTGGGAGCAGCAGTGGAAAAGGAAAGCTGAAAACAATGGGCCAAGAAGTGAAAAATCAAATCTTAAACTGCATTGTAAGGGACTCAAACAGAAATCAGCTGGTTTTCATTTCTTCCTTCTTGAGGACCTTTCAAGTCTCATCTGAAAGGCTTCTCTAGTTTTGAATATCTTGGGATTATCAGGCTTAGATATAAAACACTCTGAACTGCCTTGTTGCTGAAATGTGCTATAAAAAAGAACTTGACCTGAAGTAAGTGCTAACAACAACACCCGCTAACCCTTAAAATCATTTGACTCACTGGCCTTATTCTCAATTTAGTTCTACATTTGGTTTGTTGTCACTTAACTGACCAAAACCTGCCATCTCTAAAAGTTGTTCTGTTAAAACTGAACACAGCATTGCCTCCTAGGAAGAAAGAAGAAAGGGAGGGAAAAAGGAAGGAAGGGAGTATCACAACTATTAATGCAAATTCACTTATCCACAATTTTTGTGCAGATTTGCAATTTTCACCATCAGTCATCGCAACTTTTCCACAAATCTGACCAACGTCTTCTTACGTGTCCACTTTTAGGGTGTTTTCCATGGCATCCAGGGGGAATTTTATTGATTGAATAAAAGGTCCGGGTTTTAAATTGCCTAGCATGATGCACTGAGTAAGTCTTTATATTTGATTTCCTCCCTGAACTGCTCCCTGGTGGGTGGGTTGGAGCGAACGGTGGCGAAGTGGAAGACAGATGGCACACAACAGGTTGCGCTACAGTATTGCAACTGATATTTACAAAGCGCAAGTGTAGCTTTATGAACAAGCCGCAAAATAAATTTCCTTCATACCATCTAGGTTGCAATAAATCGGTGGCCCTAATGCTCACACACCTTCTCCTTCCTTAAATAAAATAACTCTTAACACACATAAATCATTGGGTACAAAAACTTTGATAGGAACCTATTTCAAGAAGGTACAGATACTTCAACTTTCTTGTAAGACCCCATTACTGCAAAAATAAAGCTTAAATAAATGTGCAACTTTGACCAAAGGTTTTCGAAATAAGTGCAGCAAGATCATTAATTGTAGGCCACAAAAATCAAAAGAAAACATTGCAACATCCCGAAAAGACTGATAGATGAACAAGACAAGGAAGGGAGGCAAGAAGAAAAGAAGGAAGAAATGGAGGGTGGGAAGTGGAAGAAGGAAGGGACACACTCCAAACTTGTCCTTAACTAAAAATAGTGAAATTGAACATAATAGTTGCCAAACAATGAATAATAACAGTCATAAAATCCGTTAACTCCTCGAAAAAGCCCCGCCAAGCTCTCGTCAGAAACTCAGATACAAGCATCCATATCACATCTGCACATCTGTGAATGTGTCCGATCCATAGTTTATTTCCTGACATGTGCACAACAGCAAGAGTGACAGATCCGATGCCACCCAACAGTATCAACAACAGTGGCAACAATTAGCAACCTAAGATGTAGCGCACTCTATCCAGACTTATTAAACCTAATGGTAGAAATCTCCACCCTGAGATTCATTAAGCACGAATTATCACAGCTCCGTACAAAAACAGACAATTAAGACCCCACTGAGATGCAATTATGGCACTACATTTTACTGTAGAGCCGAGTTTAGGTAGCTGTGCATAAAAATGCCCCGCCACTGAACTTGGTAAAAACAACACACACGGAGCTACATTTGTGCCCCACCATGTTCCTTCAAAATTTATGGTCAAGGACAGGCTTCAGCCCTAGATGCATTCGGTTCGGTGACTCATGCTCTGAAAGCACACATTACAGGGAGAGTTTAAGGGCAAGAGTAGGCCTATAATTCAGTGTAGAAATCTAATATATAGCCAAAAGCTCTTGTCTGCTTACACTGTATTTTTTTTCCTGGGTTGACATTTTAAACTCGGAGTTCAAGGGTCTCTGCTCATCATTTTGACATGTGTGTTTCTAAAGTGACGGCCGAAGAGCAACTGAGGTCGGCATGCATACTCGTTAATGCCATCAGCTTTTGAGGGATGGGGCAGATCAGAAGTTTGATTTTTTTTTAATTTATTTTATTTTTTTTAGCATTTAAGGTCAGTATTGACAAACTATTTTACTTATGCTCCTTACCGCACTGCTAGTCTGGCAAGAAGCACATGTTTAAAAAAATATATGCGTTAAGATTCCTGTCAAAATCAATATGAACCTTATGTTGGGTACATTTAATGATGATGCATATTCAAACAATGAGGATGTGAAACTATTTTGTTGGAATTGTGGTAAATATTACTAACTTAAGGCAGCATATTGAACATGTTTATTTTAACAAAGTCATTTAGGGCACTTTGTGTGCAGTGGGGGTGTTCACCGAAGAAGACAATGTAAGACAATTACAATTTATGCGTTTTGTTTTGCAGGTGCATTTGGACCTGAGTGATTTTGATTGTCAGATATAAAGGTGGTCTAATTTTATAATATGCATTCAAAATGTTAACATGCTGTATTTTGTTGCTTTATGCATCTTTCTTTCCCCCTTGGTTTTATACGGTTGCATTATTATGACATGCTCGAATAATAAATCACAGGAATCCAGCTATTAGCATTGACCATATACTGTAGGCTGTCACCAGAGGCAACACTTGTTGAACAGGGTACTAGTGCAAGCCTTCAAAAGAATAAAAAAAAGGCCATAAATAAAATAAAATCAATATTATTATAAAGAGGCACCTCCTAACCCCCCTCTTTTTATTATCCTCTGTAACAGCAAACAGTGAAGGAATAAACATATAGAATTGACCAAAAACAATGTTTCTCATTATTTGGTTGATTTAGCCCTGAGCTTGCTCTGCACAGTTTACTGTGGGAGAAGATGAGGAGAAGAGACATGGATATTGATAATGTCATCATGCAAAGGCTCTCCAAATCCTCAGCTGCAGCTTTCCCAACACAGAGAAGGAACAGGCAGGAAAGAGACCTCAGTGCTGAGGAGTAACATCCTTGTGACATTTTTATTAGTTACGGCAGAGCTATAGGGGCCAAGATGCCAGATACCATAATTATTATATTATTACAATTTGTTACTAATTCTAAGTAAAAAAAAAAAAAAAGTATTAGTAAATAAGTTATAAATATTTCTACAATGTCTACTTTATTTGAAGTACACAGACACAGATTAGGCAAGGTGTATAACAATATGTATGTTTGCATGTAACTACATTTAGGCAAAAGTAAAAAAGAAATCAATTTCTTGCATGCAAATTCGGTAGATGTATGTTACATCTTTTCTTTCCGAAGTCCTGACTCCCATTTTAGGATTAAAGCCGCAGATTGAGGGCCATGTTGTTGAGAGTTTGTGAGTGGCAAAAATATAAAAATGAAATCATCACAGAGGACTCAGAATCCGTCTGCTAAAATTTGGGCTAACTGGAAACAGTCACAAATATTACCAAAAATGTTCTAATCATCAGTTCACCATTATTAAACGATTTCAAACTGGTGTGCAAAGAGTTCAGTTTTAACCAATCCAGTTCGCTTACTGATCCGGTTAAGTCTCTTGGCTGACTGTACATTGAACTTTTACTAGTTTTCTAAAAAAACAACATGACTAATTATAACAATGTCTCATTTAATCTTGTCTTGGCAAGTTTTGAATACCTTTTTGACTATTCAGCTCAGAGTGACCCTTTCCATTTTTGCTACAAAGACATACCTTTACCAAAATATTCATTCCTCCTTGACAACATTATTATGAATTATTAAAATATTAGTTTCACATCCAACTCATGGTAGCCTGGTTATCTAGAATTTTCTTATTGTGAACACAGAGCCTATGGAAGTCTAAATTACTACTGCAATTGGCTTAAATTATAGACTCCAGACATGTTCCAGTATCAGGTTGAATCCAACATTAGCAAATATTCTATCTCTTTTTCTTTTGTTTATGAGTCAATTCAAAATTAAAAGTAGCACCTTAACGTATAATTTATATATTTAATATATATAGGAAACATTATCTCTAGTAGCCAATGGAACATTGTCAACAAACTTTTAAGGTCTGTCATTTTCAGATAATGTTTGGAGGGAGCATAACAATCAAGGACCACCATCTTGGGCGCCAGGTTGGCCAAACCATGCAATAGTGGGCAGACTCACCAGTACAATGACAGCAGCAGGACCAACGAAGGCATAAAGCAGGCCGCCCTCCAAAGACAACCAGCAACTGGAAGAAAACAGAAACACAGAACAGATTGAGGACTCACCTTTCACTTCAGCGCCAGAGCTGATGAAAGTTTAGATAAAAAAATAAACGTAACTCAAATTTATTTAGTGAAAGTGTCCAAGTAATGGAGAATTTATTGGCCTTTTTTATGTTTTATAGCTAAATGTAATTGCTTCTTTTTTTACGTGACGTTGTTTTCTTTTTAATGTAGATCTCATAATGCTCAGCAACAGACAGATTTGTAAAATAAATCTGAGTGACTCCTTAGTTACAAATGACTCCCTGCCAGTCTGTGCTTAGTCTCCATGGTAACCAATATTAGCAGTTGTATTTTCATATCTGGCTGGATATAGAGATTGCAATGGAGGCTTTGAAAAATCTAAACAGGAGTCTCTTACTTCCAGGTATCTGATAAATCCTCTTATCTGAAAGGCAAAGAATGAGTTGAAAGAAAGAAACGCCATGATTAAACCCTACAAGTTTGTGTATTCAAAGTGCTCTTCAGGATTACCTGGTAAAAAATAGGTTTCTGTTGAATAAGAATCACTAATAAAAAGGAAAAAAAAAAAAAAAAAAGTAAAATACTTATGAAGAAAGAGAGCCCACTACATTTATGCATGCAATCATTCAAAATTCATCTTAAGAGCCTATGACTGTAAAATCTGTTTTTGCTTTTTTATCAGATCATTGCATTGCCTGGAGGAGGTTGTTGTTCTGAAACATGAACCAGCATGATCTGGGTGATACATAACCAATGCTTCTACTTAAACATTTAACAATAAAACGTGACACCATCTTAAAGATTGATAAAAATCTTGTTTAAATGAGCCACTGTGACTTCTTTAGCAAAAAATAAACCTCTTACGAGAGAGAGTGAATGCCATTATTTAGCATTATTAAAGTAAAAAAAAAAAAAAGTTACTCTTTCAGCCCAGTAAAATTGTTTGTATGACTTTTTCTGTGGTTGAAAGGTCTTTTAATAAAATGCCACAAAAAGGACTGGAGTCACTGACTATATGGAGCATTTCCCCATCTCTACCTTGTGTTGTGAACAACTACTCAGCTACGTATTAAAAGGCCACTGCTTTACACTATTCCCTTGCTAAAACTAAAAGAAAAAAAAGAAAAAAAATCAGCTGTTCGAAAATATTTCCGTCACAAACTATTTAGCAAGTAAAGTTTGAAAACTAAAGGCGCCTGCCTACTGCTGGCAGGATCATTACTAACTGCAAAGCAGAGCTCCACTTTAAAAGAAAAAAAAAAAAAATATGTAACAGTCCCTTTAAAAAGTAGCAGTCACGCAGGTGGTGGAAAGAGGAGGTGGGTAATTTGCACACACTTACATTTTTATATTGCATCTAAGCTATAATAAACACACACATTTTGGCTCCTTTTAATGCATAAACTACGTTTTAAGCATAATTCCAGTCTACGTGAGAGGGCTTGGAATCTTCCAAAAACACTTGGGGATGCTTTCTCTCGTAAAACCTGATAATGTAGTCATAAATACCGCAAGCCACAGAGAGATACTTAAGGCTTGAACTGTAATTTCCAAAAGCGATCAAGTGCCTTGATGATACCTCCTGTTAATTGCATTGAGAGCATCATGTTGAGCTTATTAAATAAGAATCTTGTACATTTCATTCAGTGCAGTCTTTATATTACCATATTTTTAAAAGGTATCAATATACCTTTTAAAAGATTAATTGAGAAATTAGGGGAAACTGGCACCTTTGGTGATGCAATAAATATTTTATTAAATCATTAAAAAAACAGATATTGGTAACAATCCAGATCTGATAATCGCCTCTGCATGGTATTCTTTAGGAGCCTTCTGCTTGTAAACATACAGAGAAACCAATGGAAATCTGGCAGTAAGACCAGCGAATGCCACTACACCTCAGGCCCATTTGAGAGCAAGCGAGAGGAAGAAGCTGCTATTAAGCGAAGGCATCCAAATTGAGTGGTGATTAGAGCGCAAGAGCAAGCAGGGAGTCTGGGCAGAATACTTACTAGCTGGCGGTGCCATAACCTCTTGCTCTGGTGAAACCCACCGACACTGCAACAACAAGGGCTGGAAGACCTGCAGACAAACAGACGCAGAGAGAAAAAGATCAAACGGCCGAGACAAAGGATGAAAGGAAGCTTGCATGGTGATGGGACACATTGGCACAAGACACAGTGAGAACAACTCTGACTCTACTCGACTAAATGCAAAGCTTGCTTTGCAACAGCATGTAACACGTGAACGGGTGACTGAGACCGATTTGATTTTTGTTGTGCATATGCTCCCTTAAAAACACTAATAGTCATGGCAATTTGTCCACACGCATGCTATTTGAACCTTTTCAACATTTTAACACTTTGAAAAAGAAAATTCTATGTATTTTCAAAAAAGTGCTTTTAAATAAAATTTTGTGTGGTGTGCATTGGCAAAAAGTCGGGAAATATTTGGGAAAATAACAACATTCCGTATATTGTGCAGCTCAATCTGTCTGTCTCTCTGTAAATGAAAAGAAAGAAAGACTGTTGCCGATCGCCTGCGTGCAAAAGAAGGAACATCGCGGCGCCCGTAATGGGTTTGGCTCTGAAATATTCTCGTAATTAACAAAGCTGTGATTATGGCTGGTAATGAAAAGCAATTAGAAAAAGTCACATTAACTTTAACAAATAAGATGGTTGAGAGCCAAGCCTGTCCACCAAGCAGCCTGCACCGAGTCTCAGTTAGTCAACAACATCAATCTGGCGTTTACTTGCATAATGCGGTGAACACACAAACACACACACACCTATGCATATACGTATCTGGCTCCAACCCAAATCCAGTTACACCCTAAAAATCTCCTTTCTCCTTGGCAACAGATTTCAATCGCATAATTTGCTGGGAAAATTGCAAAACGGACGGAAGGAGGATAAAACATTTGATCCTCTCCGTTCTACCCAACTGTTTCATGCGTTTCATGTGCGTCTGGGAGGAAAGTGCCGCAGCCACCAGCACACACCCTCTTGCCTGTCTCTGTGTCAGTATCTCCCCATCTGCGGCTGTAGAGCAGTCTATACATTCTCTGCCTCTATCAGGTAAGGGCATCAGTGACTTGGCAGATTAGACTGCTGGGATCAATACTGAGTGAAATGAGCAGATTGTGTCCGTGTGGGTGTGTGTAGGGATGGTGCAGTGTTGTAATTTCCAGGCCTATCTTGAAGCATCTCCCCGTGTTGTGCAGATGTTATCATATCTTTTGATTATACACCGAACATTCTCCGTCCATGTTGCACCTGGTTGTACAACACTGAGGAGACGGCATAATGGAGTAACATGGAAGGTGAATGGAAACGGTGACGTACGGATGAATAGCGGCAGTGTGCACTCTCAGTGAGCAGCCTGTCCTTTCTTGGTGTGCGTGAATAAGGAAAACGCATTAGGAAGTGTAAATATGGCTTTTGGGACATAAAGCAGTAAATAATTGCTTATAGAGCCGACGAATAGTGTATAATGATAATGCAGGGAATGAAGATTGTTAAGCATAATACAGGCAACAATTTCAACACTGCGAGATAATAAGCGGTTACATTTCCATTCTGAAACAAGCCGGTCTTGCTGCCCTCCATCACTAATTCACCTCACATAACACTGCTTCAATCAGCATCCAATTCAGAAAACTCTAATTATTTGCAGTGGGACACAGGGGCAGGATAGAAGTCCACTAAAAGTAGCAAGAGAAAGTTTTGTTATTTACAGAAGTCCGTAGTGAAAGTACCGTCGAGTATGTTCTGGAATAATGGACGCTTATTTAGCTTTTTAAAATAGACTGGTTCCTGGTTCTATCAAGCAGCAACTCCAACTACTGAAGCTCAAAGAGAAAAAAATAATCAGTTCTTCTCATTGCCATTTCAGCCTAGCTCTAAACATTTGTGCCCCTTCAAGAATGTCAATGTCCAAATCTTAGGAAAAATTAAGCCTGGTATGTAAACAACAAAAATATGAACAGATAAGTTTGAATAATCTCGAAAAATAAACAGTTATGAATGGATGGCTGGATGATCCTTTGAAGGTCTTCATATTTTCCCCATATTACAGCAAAAAAATATAACGTATTTGCGATTAACCAGTATGGTCAGGTAAAACCAGTGAGTTTATGGGTGCAGCAAAATATAACCAAAGCTGCAATGCAATGGCTTAGATTACAACACATTTATTCCAAGCCAAAAGATATGTAGACAGATTTTCTTAATTTTACTTAAACTCTTCAAGGCAGAATGGGAAGATGTGTATAGCTGATGGAGACATATCCCTCAAAAAGCATTGAATGAAATGTGGCTCCATAAAGTATTGACTATATGTAAATACGCAATTAATTAGTTTGTGTTGCTCTATAATATTATATTCTATAGAGTTTGTAAAGTGGAAAAAAAGTAAATGATTTCAATAACTGTCTGAAATACATTCTTCTACTCCTTTTTCTCACCCCCATACTTATAGACTTCAGGTAAGAGTCGACAAGCTTTCGATCAGTTGTGTTTCCTAAGTTATTGGAATTTACACAATCAGAATTGTTTGAGAATGGATGGATTCACCCAACCACCATTACTGAAAGATTGCAAAATCATTCAAGTTCAAAAACCCCTTGAGTAAAACTGTACTGTCATACCAACATACAAGTATGTTCAGAAAAAGTTTTTGTCTTTCAAATTGAAGGTTAGCTATTTAAAAACGCTGCTATGAATACAGCAGTTCATTGAACAACCTGTGTCTATGCTTGTATCTTCAACATGAGCAACTGCATACATATTTCATAGACATTTGTTTTATGGCAAGCAGGCATCAGGAGTCAAGCGCAATCATAAACGAGGTTCAGACAAATATACAATGTGGAATGGATCGAGCATGTATATACTTACCCCAGCCGAGGCACAGAAAACGCTTGCGAATGATGCGTGACCTTGTTTTGCCAATGACAGCCAGGTAGGACTGCCATGCCTCAGTCAGCACCCAGCAGAAGGACGCCAAGAAAAAGAAATGCAGGAAAGCAGCAGTCACAGTACACAGCCCCTGCAGCAAAGCAAGAAGTAAGCAAGAACTTAAAGCAAGAAAAAAAATATGAAACAACAACAGATATCTTACAAAACACACAGATGCATAGAGAAACTAGTAAAGGCATCAAATAAGGAGAAAACAAGTGAAACTTCCACAGAACAAAACAGTAGGTAATCGAAAACGGCAATCTAATCAAGAACACTCTTTGTTCTTTAATGTTGAAGGTGGCTTTGCTGTGTTCTTCAGCTAGATCGATCCTGACTGCCACACGGTGAAGGCTTGCTTAGTCAGACAGCTCAGAGAGGGGCTTGCCAAAAATGTCAACATGCTGCTTTGAAACCTCCACTGTATTAAGCTGTAAATCCTGTAAGCTGTTTCTTTTTTGTTTTCAAAGCTATTAAAATAGGCATATTTGAATTTGTGACCATCATAGATAAAGGTCTGTAAAAAACAAAACAAAACAAACAAAAAAAAAAAAAAATATATATATATATATATATATATATATATATATTATATATATATATATATATACATATAAAGTGTGCTTTACCTTGTTGAGTGTTTGAGATTGTCCTAGCAGAATCAGTAAATTGGAGGCCAGGATGGAGAAGCAGAAGTTGACCAAGATGATCGATCTCTCTGACCGGATGTACCTTAGGAGCAGAAGATTAAAAAGATTTAAAAAGTCACATTCAAAGCCCCATAGATCTTTTTTTTTTTTTTTCCAAGACAGCTTAGTCATCAGATTGATTTTGGCAACTGTAACGAGTATTAGTAAAAGATAAATAAAGGAATCAAAGGAGGGAAAAGCCAGTCACCAACCCCCTCTGCTGTAACTGAATTATTTTGTTCTTTATTAGGCCTCAATGCCTTTTTCTTTTTTGTCGCCATAGCTGATGGACACAAATTAGGCTTTTTTTCCCCCAATTTGCACTGGCAGAAACATGAAAAGAAAATTAGCATTGTGCAAACAGGGAATGTATAAAATACAGATATTGGTGTCACACTATTAAATGTACTGTATGTGCATGCAGTCACCTCCAAAAGGCAGCGTAGATGAGCAGCAGGATGAGGAGAGCAGTGCAGGACACTCCACAGCCCACCATAAGGGGCACTGAGGGCATGCTGGTAGGACCCATGTCCTGAAACACAAGGACAGAGGAGAAGGCTGGTTAATAATTACCCGTCAGTTTTTCCTACTTTGGTCAACAGAGAATGAAGGCCCGGCTCATTTTACAAGTGCGTCTCAATGAATTAGTATTTGATGCGAAGGTTAACTTGTTTCAGTAAATTAACTCAGAAAATGTAGCTCAAAGACTCATCATACACAATGCGATATATTTCTACCATGTACTGTTGATCATTTCGATGAATAGAGCTTTGCAGATAGTGAAAATCCAGTAATATGTTGTCCTACAGGGCATGTTAGTCGCTCTCCACATCATCTGATGTCCCCAACACTCTGGTATGGACTTTGCTTCACTATCCTCTCAAAACAGACGCCAGTGTTGCTTGTGCACATTTTGCTTACCTTTCCTGCAGAGGATGTCAATAACTATTTGCTAAACAACTGTGGAGTTAGCAGTATTGCCCATAAAAATGTAGGTTGAAATTATTATTTTTTAAATTGCCTTTATGCAATGTTTAAAACTTCTGATTGATTAAAAATTCAGTTTCTATTTGCACTCAAAATGGAAACTCAAAATGTTAATACATGTTTAAAAATAACCAAACAAATACATTTGTTTAATGTTTAAAAGTATTCCAACCGGGTGAGATGCAACTGCACAACACAAAGACACAGGAAGACAGAAAACGAGATGAAAATATGGCAGATGCCTCATTTTTATGGAATCTTATTTCAAGAAAAAAATAGTCAAAATTGAAATTGCAGACAAATTTAGAGACAGTTTCTTTGCTACGAAATAGCACATTGGTTGGTATATCATTTGATATGCAAAAATATGAAAACAAATGTTTTGATATCAGAGAGGGAGAAAAAATTAAAAGCTGGGATTAAAAATATCGCCGAGGAAAATTAAGATCAGAGTAAAAGGTCCAAGTTAACTCTTTTACAGTGGAGTCTGAATTCCCTTGTTGCCCACAACAGGATTAATTATTTAGTCCATTCATCTGGAAGTTGTAAATGACTTCAGACGTGTTGGCCCGACTTCCTTCCTCGTGAAGGTCTTGGAGATACCGTCAAGCACCTTCTTTCACAATGCCAGGGTCATTTGCACAAAGGAAGCGGTCCTACGAGGATTCCTTTCTGTTTAAATTGATCACATTCTGTCAAAACTATGAACTACTATAGAATCTCCAGGGGACACATGTTTATCAAACCTGAGAAACAGGCCACCATTTGTGAGGTTGAAGGGTTGTGTTTGACCAGGCGGTCAGCAGCACAGAAGCGCCACAGGGGGACTGTACTCTCACAATTCCTTTTCATTAATTACAGGTCAGACTTTTCAGAGTCGCGTCATCTACAGAATTTATCAGATAACTCTGCCACAAAATGAGCATTGATTAGTCAATATTGTTATCACAAATTGGACAAAAATACATGTTTTTTGAAACTGGAATGGTCAGACAGAGAGACAGATAGTCTTGTCAGGCTTCCAAATTACTGCTTCGCCTTTACAGACTCTATTAACTCTTCCAGTCCCTGAGTTTTAATCCTTTTAACGACTCCTGCAAATTACAGGCAATTACCTTTAATTAGAATTACAAGAGTGTTACAATGAATGGAGTTGGATAATGACATCCAATTACACTTCTCTAAAAGTTGTTCCTTTATTAAAAGTACAAGCAACCATCTTAACCAATGTGTTACACCCTATAGAAAATGTCTTGCGCCCATGTACACTGATGATTTCAATCTACTGCTGATTACAATGACTGACACATGAAGACACACTTTTTCCTAACTGTCAGTCATCACCATGTAAGAATCTTGTGAAAAGCTTTGTGTCCCTTTTTGTGTACCTGAATTATCTTTTTCTGCCTGTGTTAAAGAGTTTAATGCAATTTGAAGATTAAGAACAATTAAGAAATTCAGAAAATACTTTTTCAGCACAATTTTGCTCTCAATATGCATCTTTGAAAGGTTGAAGAAGAAATTAATCTACATGTAAATCCTACACCCTACTCAGACCCAAATAGGCTTTACATTTGTTCGGCTTAAGATTTCAGTCGCACAGTTAACCTTAAGATACAATGCTTTGGATAAAAACAAAAACAACAAAAAAAAAAACACATATGATGTCTTTACCATTGAATTTAATTTAAAACATACTAACTGAAATATGTGAGGAAATGTGTGCCTTTGTCTTCCCAAAGATGAGAACTCACAAGACTGATGCAAGAAAGGGGACCTCTATCTTTTTTTAGAAAGGAGCCAAGAATGCAACCTAAAAAGAACAAATAGTGAAGAAATTCACAGGGAGATGGAGCAGGAAGAGTTAAAGACAAGTACGTGAAAGGAATGAGGGGGGTAGGGAAGAAGAAGAAAAAGCAACAGAAAGTCAAAGCTTCCCTTTTAGAGTTTTTTTTTTTCTTTCCCTGGCCCATCAAAGGAAGCCAATTTCTCCAGAGGAAAGTGGAATAGGTTGGAATACCAATACGGCGGCATACACACAAAAACACACAAGTGGGAGAACGGAGGTGAAACATAATCAAAACCGTCTCACAAGAAAAGAGAACCACGAAAGAAACGAAAGGGGGCATATGAAAAGCATCTGCTTCGGGAAATTGGGAAGTGCCAAAGGGAGAGGGAGAGACAAGAGAGAATAATTGTGTTTGATTTTATGTAGAGAAGAAGGTCAAAATGCCTTTTACAAATCCAACAGATCAGACCGTCAACGCATGATGAATGAAAAGTGTGCAGTGCCTAGCGAGTGTATCAATTTCCCGTTAAAGGTCCCCCGCCCCCCACAATTTGTCATATTAGGCAACACCAACTTGAGCAAACTTAATTGAATTTAAATTAGAGAGGAACAGTAGTGAATTAGTGTGAAATGGGGAGGAAAGGGGGGGGGGACAAATAAAAATCTAAAAGGTTTGCAGCATATGTAGTCAAAGAAAAAAAAATTTGAATGTCATAATCCCAGTATCCACCTTAGGCAGCATGAAGACCAAGGAATACACCACAGAGGCCAATGATAATGTTATGGAAAGATTTAAAGCAGGGCTATAAAAGAAAATCCCAAACTCTGAATACTCCAAATGAATTTAATTCAACATCTGAAAACGGAAAAGTATGGCAAACCAAGACATGGTCGTCCACCTAAACTGACAGGCTGCGGAAGGAAAGTAGAAGTGTGTCAGAGATGCATGGTTACTCTAGAGAAGCTGCAGAGATCAATAGCTCGGGTGAGAGAATCTGTTACAGGGATATCTATTAGCCATGCACTCCACAAACCCGACCTTTATGGAAGACTGCCTAAAAGAAGTCATTACGAGAATCCATTATGTCCTTTTCATCGTTTGCAGACATGATAAACCATACAGACCGAACAAAGATGCTCTGGTCAGATGAGACTAAAACAAACATTTTTGATCTAAATGTAAAGCTTTGTGCGATATAAAACTAACATTGCATACCTCTTTAAAACATGGTGAAACACACTGCTACCTACATCATGCTATGGGGATACTTTTCTTCAGTAGGACTAGGGAAGTTGGTTAGAAATAACAGTGGATTGGGTAAATAAATACTGGGACAAAACCCAGTCCAAGCACCCAAAGTACCTATAGGCCTGTGAAGGAGGTTCATCTTCCAGTAGAACAACAGTCCAAGCTAAAGTGGAAAAGGTTGATCAAGGCATGTTAATGTGTTAACATGTCCCAGTCAAAGTTCAGACACCAATCCAAAGGATATTCTGAGACTTGAAACTACTGTGAAGGGTGGTTCAACAAAGTACTCGCACAGCGTGGCAGAAAACATAGGTGCGCTAAACTGTTAAGATTTTCATTTAGCAAGAAATTTTTAAAAAAGTTCAAACCATTAATTATCTTTTCGCTTCACAATTCTGTACTACTTTCAGTCGTTCTATCACAAAAAAATCACACAAAAACATTAGCATTTGTAGTAAATACAAGAAAAATTCAGGAGTATAGATACTTTTTTAAGGAAGTGCTTTGATATGCACTTGAAAGATCCCCTTTTTTAATACGTTAGCATTTCTGAGATGCCACACTTTACTGTATTCAAAGCACGTTTGGAGATGATCTTAGAACTCCTCATAGTTCTTAGGCTGCAATTTTAAACTGGCATGCATAAATTGTACATCAAACATGAGATTCAATGAATAATCTGATGATGTAAAAAACTGGTACAGAAAAAGTAAATAAATGGAGACAGATTACCCACACAAACCCTGAAAGCTACTTTCTGCCACACAAATGTTATACGCTTAAAGGACTCCGTGATAATACATTGCTGCTGGTCAGAATGTATGACCGTGAAACATAGTGACTACAGATTAGTGCGAGAGTGTTGAGGTTTTGCTGTGTATGGCCAGTTCCCCCTGGGCAGCTTGGATACCACTTGATGGAAAAGATAGCTATTTTCAGCTCAGGAAGTTTAACCTACTTATCTCTTCTCACTGAGACTTCCCCTCTGTTCTTTCCCACCCATTCCGCCGTACCAACCTCTCAGTTTCCTTCTCTGCCTCTCTAGGTTACTCATCCCATTCCCCTTGCATCTTTTTTCCTCAATACTCCATCAACATGTCTTACACGTCAGTGCACCTGTTAATGCACCCTCAATGGGGGATGCGCCCTAGACAACTTGAATCCAGAGTCTATCTGCATCTTTGCCACATGCGTCACGAAGTCCGCATCAGGCATCACGCAGACGGGTATTTCTATACTCAAGTGCAGAAAACTACAGCTTAATGGCAGCACTACATTAAAAAAAACAAAAAAAAACGTTATGAGCAAAATCACACCTTGCAAAGTACAATATTTAATTTGAGCACATTTATTCAGAGGGGAAAAATCAGATATTAGAAAGAGTAGGTTACAAAAAAATTTTTTATAAAATCACGGATACCCCACCAGCTCAATTCATTCCCGTAAAACAAGCTTAACTGAAACTTTATCTATTTTGGTAATATCTCATGTGGTTATGAATATGATTTGACACATATGACAATTTTTCTTCAGAGCTCTTCAAAAGGGTAAACAAAAAACACACAAAAAAATAAACAAGAAAGGCATAACTTTTGAACTTCTTATGATAAGAAATCTCTACAAGAGATAATACTTCCCTGAACATGTCTTGGCTACATTTTAAATGGAAGAGTTGCAGGTTCTGCCAGAAGAGGGGAAATAAGTCAACACCGATTTTATAGCAGCACACCAATTCAAAACATGTAGCTGTATTAAAAGAAATGATCCACCACAAACAAAATCTACCTTAATCAAAGCTCATATTTCAAAAGCATGTTCTAAGAACACTTGATATCACAAATCTAACAGACTACTCAGAATTTAAAAGAAAAATAGACTTATTCTTGGAAGCTCCATTCGTTCTGTTCAAAACAGAAGTGTGCGGTGGTTACTGGTTGTATTCAAAGTTTTCTCTGATTTTACTGAGACATGGACATTTAAAATTTTCTTCAGACTGTATACATCTGAATTTTCAATCTAATAAATGTCAACACAAATTAGATTTTTTTTCTTTCCATATACAAGAGTATACGGGAAAAAAAAAAAAAAAAGAATATTAGAATGCTTCTGGGCAATAAATACTGTTGAAAAGCCTAAACATTTCCCCTAAAATTGCGTCCCAGAAACAGTTTTGTTTCTTCAGAAAGCCAGGACCCCAGGTAACCTTTCAAAGAATGGCAGAAATCACTGTTATATGCGTGTTTTTCTAAAAAGCAAGTCTGAGGCTCTGATGAACATCTACTTTTTCAAGAGATTCTTGTTACGTCTACCCCTGCTTCTGCAGACTAACAATTCCTGGAAGCAAAGGGACATTGTGAGTATGCCGGGAGAGTAAAAAAAAAGAAAGAAAAGATGCCTGAAGGAGCACAGGAATATATCATCTTTATGCCATTTTATAAACGACAGCCTGTCGCAAAATCCACAAGTTTACATCACTTTTGGCAGGCTTGGCGCAGATTGACAGGTTGAAGCTGATGGGGCGCATTGAAACAGCCGGCAGTTTCAACCAATGCAACTTTAGTGTCATAACACAGAACCTCTATAATTGAAAGAACAGAAACGAGACAGGAAATATCCACTAATCTAGCATTGTATCCCACAGATACGAACATTTCCAATCTCAGTTAGTTTTAAAATGTGAATATTTACTAAAACGCTGTTTGACTCACTATCTATTCCTCTAGGAATATATTTATCTTTCTACAGACTCACTGAAACCTGACCTGTTTCTACTTTGGTAAGATTATTTGTTTTAGATAACTTCGCAGAACTTTGGGGAAAAAAAAAAGAGGACATTTTTATTTTAGCCTCTATCAATGTCAAGTAAATAAATAAATGCATAAAATGTCAATGCAATCATTTTCTTTGCCATTTCTGCAGTTGTATAAATAGGATGTTTCATTAAATGAAAGAAATTAACCTCATGCTATGTATAAATTGAACTGATGTAGATGGTATGGATACCATACAGATGTGGTATTTTTATTCAAAGTTATGAAAACAAATAATATCATATTTTGTCCATAATTTCTTTGAACAGAGCTCTATAGCCAAATATATATTTATTTAAATGCACTTTGTCTTTAAAGAGAAATATACTCCAGTTGAGCAATCACCTTTTCTTCCTGATTATTTCTGCTCTCAACTTGGCTAACCTTTAATTAATGCAATAAAGCATTCAGTGATTCTAATCCAGTTCCACCCAGAACCCTTCATAAACTTCGGAATGCCTTCTCCTTTAATTATTGTTGACAAGTGCAAGATCTTTGCATGCTTTAACCTTGTAGAAGTCGCTTCATTTGGAGCAGGCCTTTGTTTTCGTTCTCGGCGCCGTCTCCGATTTTAATAAGTTAAAATATGAGCTGCCATCTTGCGGGGCCTCAGTCATCCCTCTCTGCCATCAGAGTGGGAACAATGGCCATTAATAGTCTAAATAATAGAGTGAGCTCTAAAATGTATCCATTCTGATTAGGGGAACTCTGAGCAACCAAATGATAGCGAGGCGAAACAGATTTAAGATCATTCCCGGCAGAAATGATCGTTTCGAGAGAATGATTGCGCCGAAAAGCAGTTAGTTTGGCAGGTGTATGAGAAAAGCTTTGAGAAAGCCCGTACAGTACAATGACAGCATGGCTGAGAGAAAAATACTTTGATGCAGTAATTGGTTAATAAATAAATTATCTTTCCTGTCCTCTGTGCTCTGAATGGGGTGTTTGTCTCCTCGGAGTTGGTGTGTTTGTGCGCTCATCAACAGCGACTGAACTGAGGTCTCAGGTGCTGCTTAAACCACTGACCTTTTCACTAACATTTCCGGTTATCTGCCTGAGTGAGCACATGAGCTACAAATCCCCCCGTTATGAGAACAAATCTGAGTGAAATACTTCAAGGTATAATTATATTCCAAGTAAACATTGAAACACTGAAGCAGAAGAAGTATAAGGTGGTTTATTGGCTCTGGTAACAACTGACTTTTCAAAAGGCAATACTTCCTCCAAAGTCCAAATCTCATAATTCCCCTCCCCACATCCCCCAATGAGTAATGTGAAAGCCAGCCTGCATCTCAAGGGTTTGTATTCCCACTGGTCACTTTAAGAATTAAGTGGCTCAGTCTATTGTATCTTTTCATGACCTAACTCAATCAGTCCCTCCTCTGCCCTCCGTTTCTCTGAAGTGAAAACCCGACTGGTGTCTGAAAGCAACGGTCCAAAAGCGACACGCAGCACGGTGTACACGCAAATACACGTGTGGAAACCTCAGCGGCTATAGAAAGTAAACAGGATTAACTGGCTATCCTTCACTTCACTGTAAATGGCCTGTAATAGCACCACTGCTTCTAAATCCCTCCATCTCTCTCTCTCTCTCTCTCTCGCCCTACCACCTCCTCCTTTTTCTATTAAACATGGAGGTTAATCCTCGCCCCCCTTGTCCCCAGCGCTGTGGCCCGGGATAAGCTGTCAGAGCTGGGCGGCTGATACTCAGAGCTGCTCCAGCAGCCTGGACACCGCATATGAATGTGTGTTTGGAAGACCTCTGCATGCTTTTTTTTTTGGTACTTTGTGACTTGCACACATGCTTCTAGGCCTTCATATATGTGTCAATGGACAGCTGAACTGCTTGTCTGGAAATTGCTTCTCTATTTTAATTTACTGCCACCACTTTTATATATGAACTATGATAGCCTTACTGCTTAGATTATAAATGTTTTTTCACATGCCAAATAAGTTGGAAAATGTGTATAAAACTTATGTTAAATTCAGGACTGTGAAAAGAGTTTTGGCCACTTAAATTTCTTTTTCTTTTTCATTATCAAATGTGAATGTGTTAGGTCAGAAAAAGATCATCTGTATAAGAACAAAAAGCATTTCTCAAATCACAATTCCATTTACTAAGAACAGGCTGTCCAAACGAACTGTGAAAAAGGCAATAATGCCTTGTCAAATCCTGATTTAATTATCAAATTCTCTGGAAAGTTTAGTTCAACTTCACTTTTACTACCAGGCCTGTACAATCAGACAGACAATCAAACATTTCTAATCTCATAATATGAACTAAGCAAAACAAAAATGGACTGAGCACATCATGTTTCAATCTAAAGATTTTGTAAAAAAAAAAAAAAAATGTCATCGACATTTATGAGTCAGGAATGGGTTACAAAACCATTTGTAAGCTCAAATGACTCAAAAGAACAATCAATCCACTGTTTACATGTAACAGTAGTGGAAGGTAGTTATATAAATTTAATAAACAAATTGGTTTTAGTGAACTAAACCATGAAATTAAAAAGCTGGTCAAGACTTACACATTTAAGAAAATAAAATTTCACAAAACCAAATACATAAAGTACTAATAATACTTGACCAAGTGCTGGTTCTCTGTTTTAAATCTTTTGGGGCACCCTGACAACCTGAATTATAAACCATGATGGTAAAAAAAAGATTAATCAAATTCAGTTTCAATTCAAGTTCAAATTAAACACTATTCACACGAGGAGAATTTCCAACACAGCAGCTTGATATAATGTCCCTAATAAAAAAAAAGCCTGTTCGAAAGGCAGAGTCCAATTATTCCCATGATGAAAGGAGTGAAAGAATGTCACTCAGTGGTCTTACACATAGCCAACTGTGTGTGAAGATGTGAGTGATAGAGTCCTACCACACGGCAGGGTGCAGCAGAACTATATCAATTATGTTAGTCCAAGGTTGTTAATTTATGCTGTTGCTATGTTTAATCTGTAGGCTCGTGAGTAATTAGCATTTTGCTCCGACAATAAACCAGGTTATCTTAGAGATGTTGATTTTGCACTTCCACTGGTTGTTCAGTTAGTGGTATTACAGGTGAGTCTATAGAGGCGACTTATGTGCAACGATAACACCGACATGAACGCATGTACAAAAAAAACAAAACAAAAAGAAAACTGTCCAGTGTAGTGAACACAATGCATGAAAGAGTTCATTCCCCAACTAATCCCCAACACCCATTTTCCAGAATCCAATCTCTGCTACAGCAACAAAGTGCACTCAGCATCAGTAACAGGAGCCTCTGGCTGAGGGCCATCGACAAAAAAAAACTGACCCATACCTTTAGGCCCTCTGCACTGGGACTAATGGTTGTACTGGGGGCTGAGTGAGGACTCACTAATGGTCACCGCACTCCTCATTGATGCCACACATACCACAGAAGTCAATGTACTTTTCCTCCCAACCCACTTTCCAAAGGAAAAGTCAGTACTGTTCATCTGGATGAGAAGTCACAGGAACCACAAATGTCGCTTGGAATGACCTGCTCATCATATAGGTCACTGCCATCATGTTGCCCCATAATATAGGAATTAATGCCCTGTAATAGGTTTCAAGCCTCTAAAAAGTAATTCAAACTCTGAGGGACCAAGTAATGAATAACAGCAGTTACTCGACTTGAGGGCATCACCTGACTTCGACCTTCTTAACACTCAATGAAAAAGGAACAGAGCCATTCAAGGAGTAGAGCAGAAGGGAAAAATAACCTCCTACAGTCCAGCAGAAATGTCTGTCTCACTTGGTCAGCTGTGTACATGAGGTTTTCTCTCACATAGCCAGTCCTTCATCCTCAGTGCTAAGTCAGCAATGGAAAATTATCATTTTTGCACTTTTGTGACAGGGCGACAAGGAAACATGCACTGCCTTGTTAGCTGGTGTAAAAACAAGTTCCTCCAGGTATTAGTGACTCAGCAATCGTGAAAATTCACGTAAAAATCAACAAATCCCTTATTTTCTTTTTCATGCTAAAGCATAACTAAGTTTATTGCAATTTTTAGTCAAAAACATTAGGTTTAAGAGATTACCATCTCCCACCTGCAGGTGGCAGTCCTGCTACACTGCTGCCTCAGCCTTACTTAATGCTAAGTTGAAGTCCATTATTGGTATGACAAGTAACAAAAAGTCAAATTTGCCATCATAAATAAGTAATTTAATAAATAATTTAGCAAAATTTGAAACGAAAACATTGTGAGAACTTATCTAATGCATGTGAGATAATAACTGATAACAATGAATTGCTTAAAGGAAACCTAAAAGTAGATGTCTACTGGGGAATTTGGAAAATTCTGCCAAATGATTTAGAGAAATGAATAACATTGCTTGCTTACCACAAGGGCAATGTTATGCTCAGAACATAAAGCATTCTTTAGCAGATGCACTACTGTTGCTGCGTTGACTTAATTCACTCAATGATATATTATGTTTGGAGTTGAAATATTCCAAATAGACCTCCGGGGAAAAAGATGAGCCACAATGCCAAGCCTCTGTCTTAATAATCTATGGTACAAACCACTACATTCACCTTTTCATGGAAATGGGGACACTCATCAATTCACTACAAGGAGGATGTCACAGCTTAAGAGATGTGACATGGATTTAGCCGAGATACAACATGAGCAAGCCAACTGTTAGCTTAATGGAACAACCTTGGATGAAATAGTAAATCAAGTTTTTTTTTTTCAATTTATGCAGTCTTACTGACCAAGCAAAGTACGACTAATCACCTTCACAAATTCACAGATGAAAAGCGGTATGCATGGACTATTTCTTTTAGGAGCTGGACTCCAACTGACAAGTTCCTGATGTACAAACGTTTGAGGTGTAAATGCTAAGTTACAGCATCGGCCCTTTTGGAATCCAGTTCTGGCATCAACACGAATGATGTTGCCTTTCATGTTGCCACTTCAGTTGCACAACTCTCCCCGCCGTTCTTCGTTTACACAATGGCCTAAAAAATGGGAATGTGCTGAAGCATCAGAAGGCGGCTACGCCTGACAGAGCCTGCACCATTGTTTTTTGTCATGATAATGCTCTTCACAGAGACAGTAACGGTGATTCTAAAGTTCCTATTACTCTTCCTCCACCGTAGCCACCAGAACGGATCAAGAGGATATATGTTAGGGTTTATCTATTATTAGATTGCGCGACAAATCATTTGGAACCTTCCTGGCATATTCGCTGTAGACAGATCTATGTGCTATCTTTGCAGTGAATGGACTGAAAATCTACATTTCAAATAGACCTGTAGTTTGAAGTCGATGTAACCGGATATTTTAAAAACAAATTTAAATGGGAGGAGAAACAGTATTAGTTTGCTTTTTTTTTTATGTACACAATTTTAAGAATAATTTAAAATGCCACCTATTTCATTTAGACTACAATATAAAAATATTTTCCAAAAACATATATATTTCTTTTTCACAGTTTTACAAAGCAGTGATCTCTTGATTCGTGTTATCAGTTGAAAAACCTAGGTTACAATGAAATATACTTCTGAGATAAATTTAGTAAAATTTTAAGAAAGGTATTTTTTATTTATTTATTTTATTTATTTTGAACATGATACAAATGTAAAATAAAATAGTACACAATAACAAGAAGTGCATAAAAAAGAAAAACATAAAAAAAAGAGAAAATACAGATATTTTTGGTTCAGTTAACATATCATGCTCAAAATGGGGTAGGAAGAAGTGAGAACTTATAGACTCCTACCCCCTAGACACTTGAAACTTTAGAATCCTACTGTCATTAAAAAATCAAAGTCAAAGGTAATTAAAATATAAAAAACACCTGGAAGAAAGCATTTTTTTTTTTTTTAATTAGCAATTTTTCAAAATAATTCAGAGACAGGGCTTCTAAGAAAAAGAATAACCTTGAAAGTTACCCATGACAGAACTAAATATACCAAATTCATTTAGATGTACGACTTTAAAAAAAGCAAAACTAAAGTGGAAGTCTTCATTCTGAGTCATAGCCAGCCAAACATATTAAGAGAGCATTTCTGAGACCTCGGTTTAATTCACTAGTTTGTAAAAGATATAATTTTTAACATTGACAGAAGGTTGTATCTTAAAAACAAACAATTGAATGCTGCACATCATACTTTAAGAGAAAAAAAAGCCTAAGTTGTTGTAACAAAAAATAAGATAGACCTACCTTTTTTGATCATCTTAAACTTTGCAGGGAAAAAATGTATAACTAGAAAAGTTTACCAAGCAATAATAAATGCTAAATATAAGTTATTTTTGGAGGCTAAAGTTTACTTGGAAAAACTTGCACTTAATATACTGCAGGACATTCTTTGAAAGGTCACAAAAGACTCCCATAATGCATTTTGTACAGTATTTTTATTTATTTTTTTTATTTTTTTTACCATGCAGCAATAATGCTTTTAAGAAATGGAAGTCATTGAACTTTGATCACAAGAACAGCAGAGCTGCCCAATTCAGTTTGAAATATCTATTTCAATTTAAATATTTTGGGACAGTATTGCAGACAAAAACACAAACAAAAACACATGTGCGATTTTTTTTTATCACAGTTGATGTAAAGCCCCCTAAAAACTAATCACAGTTTGTGGCCCGATCTGAATTTAATCTTCCGCTGAGGCTTTTAACTTTGGTGGTGTGTTCAACTGCTATCAAAGCACAATGATGCAATGTAACGACTGACATCATTCACTACACACACTGCTCTGTGCAGCTGAATTTTGCATGACTGAGAGTAAGTTGTGGGGAAAATATGAATTTCTTCTCGCAAAACAAGAATCAGCATATGAATAAGCTAAATGTTACTCGCTCACAGCCATATCCATCACCACGGGATCCCAAAGGGGACTGTTGTTCCCCGCAGTGAAGAGGCTGAAAATATCCATTCATTCTCCAAGATGCTTAGCCCATTTCAGGGTAGCGATAGGGGGGAGGCAGATTCCCGGCCCTCCCATTCAGCAGCATCTCTCCAAAAGTCTCAACGAGAGATTTCGAGCCGTTTGAAGACCAGCAGGGAGATAAAATCCCTCCCACGAGCCTAAACGGGAGGCACGCTAAGCTTGTGGTGGGGGGGACGCATTAGGTGCTGCACCATGTAAGCTAACTCCTGTAGTCTGCTCTACCTAGTCTACTCCAATCTCAGTTTCACGTTTCACATTTTCGCATAACACGGGAAAACACATTGTAAACATTAACTCCTGTTTTATAATCACCTTAAAAGCTGTAATGTTAAGTCTTTATAAATCTTAGAAGACAGAAAAGCATAAAGATTAGGTGCAGTGCATTGGATTTATCTAACACCGTCTATTCTCTCTGACCACATAATAATCTGCACGGTTGCTTGGCTGGAGCCTAGCCCAGTTGCCTTTGGGCGAGAGGCAGGGTACATCCTGGATAGCCTGCCAGAGAGTTATAAAGACCGACATCAACGATTGCACACATTTATACCAAAAAGCTATTCAGAGGGACCAATTTACCAAAACTTGAAAAGTTCTAGCCAGAAAGGCTCCAAACGAGATTTGTACAACGCATCCTTCAGCGAGGTAACTAGGCCTGTCACCATAACAAATTTTGCTGGACGATAAATTGTCCCAGAACTTATTGCGATAAACAATACAATTGTTATTTTGAGACCATTTTCAAGTCATATAATGGTAATAATGGCATAAAAATGCAAGAACGCATTCTCAAATATCAATAAACTTTAAATTCTAATGAACATTTAAACACTGGAACCGGAAGACATTTGGAATATCCAAGATAAATAATGAAAGCAACAGAAACAATAAATAAAATAAATTATGGAAAAGAAAGAGTTGAGACCAAATCACCACCCTGAATACCTGTATCGTTCAGTTTTTGTTAAAAAGAGAGAGAGAAAAAGAGAAAACGATTAAGCAAATGGAAATTATTGAGTTTAACTTATCATGTGATTATTTGACTTATTGTTTATTGTGACAGGCCTTGAGGCAAAAGCGTAAGTAGATGCACAACAGCACAGGCATTACCTTCACAAAAAAAAAAAGAAGGATTGACTACTTACTATTGAGCTAATTATTGCTGCAATATGCTTTCAGTCAGGTGCAAACTCCGCATGTCTTCCGTTTGGCTGAATCTTGGTAAAGCACGACGGCGTTAGGAGGGATATAAAGCTTTCATTGAGCAAACAGCGGCCGGCCGGGGCCGATAACAGTAAAAGTGTTGGTCAACTGCCTAAAAAGCAAGGTGATGCGTTTTGAAACATTAAACAGTCTAAGCACATTGCCAAAGAGTCCTGTTCAGAAGCCCTGTACTGAGCTGAAAAGGTCACACAAGGGGGTGGTTGAGAGGGTGGGGGTGGATTGATGTACACGTAAATGCAGAGCTCTTCATCTGGACAACAGTGGCTGGCAGTGCAGAACCAACGTGTGCAACCAGCTTGCAATTTCTCTTTTATTTGTGTCTGTTAGCTATCTGCTACCTAAAATCAGACTACCCCGCTAGCGCGCTAAAGAGTTCCTCCACCCAAATTCTCTCTTTTTGACACAATCACTTCTTATTCCTGAGACGCACAGAATTACCCTCCAGTGCTTACAAAGCATCTGCCTTGCTGGCTCTTTTTATTTTTTCTTTTTTTTTCTTTTTGAAACCAGGTCTTAAAAAGAGAAAAATCTGCACACACTGAGAAAAGACCCTCTTATGGCAATTTTTATCTGCCTGCACCATTTTTTGTTCTTCTTTTACTCAGTCACAGTAGGATTTATAGAGGAGATGTCACAGCCACAAGTTAAATGAAGCATTTTTGAAACACAAGAAAATACGTGAGCTAGCACTGGCATCAATTCACACCATGGTTTTAAAGCTTACAGCTATAACTGTCTAAATCAAATGACTTATCATCCCTACTGTTTGAAGGGAATGCTGGGGAAAGTGTCAATGTTTCAGTTTGCAGCATTCTATGGAAGCATAAAGTTATACAGCCCTGACCCTCCTCCACCTGATGGTGGGAATGTAGCAGTTCAGGCAGACAGGCGGCGCAATGCCATTAAGAGCTTTTATAACAAATATATACATTTCAAATGTATTCCAAAAATTATGGACAGTAAGTGCAGGGAGGTAAAAATAGAAGAAATGTGGTCAAACCTTTGTGCTGCTAAAAAACGTGCAGCAGCAGTCTGCACCCTCGGAAGCTGAGAGATACAGGAACCACTGATTCCTTTATAAAGTGTGTTGCAGTAATCCGGGCTGAGTAGCAACAAAGGCATGGATAACAGCTCGGAAATGCTGCTGTGAAAGACTTGGTTTTATTTTCGCCAGTTCCCTTAAATGAAGAAAAATCTGGACTCGACAGCTGCTCCGATGTGATTTTTTTAAACTTTAGACCAGCATCCACTTTGACTTATGGGTTTGTTTCTGGGCTGACACATTGGGCCAGGGCACCAACATCAACATAGGGGTCTCAGTAGAGCTTCCAAACACCACCAAATCACTCTCTCTTTTTTTTTTTTCATTGAACTCGAAGAAGTTTACATCCATCCAAAGCTTTTCCATGATCCAGACATGAAAACAGATCATTCTTATGATCCACTGTGTCAAAAGCAGCTACAGGTAAAAGGACAACTCAATCACTTGAGTCAGTTGCTAAAAATATATCGTTTGAAACTTTCGAAAGGGCTGATTCTGTACTTTCTATAGATATAATTCATCCAAAATCCCAAAATAATTATTAACTTAATCTATGTTTAACCAAAAGGTGTCAAGAAAGCAATTCAGAGGGTACTACAGATGCTAACCAACAAAGACAAAGCTGGACACTTGGAAATATATTTAGTCTAAAAAAAAAAAAAAAAAAAAAAAGAAGAACTAAAAAAAAGAAAAGATGGACCATCATGATGTGGAAGCTAAAAGTCAGTCCATCACTTTTATTAAGGGAAATCAGTTGAACAGTTTTGGCAAGCTGCAAGGGACATTTCAATTCAGCAGTTACCAGCAGTTAATTTTGAATAAAATAGAGTAAGTAGATCATGGTATGCATGTTGGCTTACCTTCCCACGCTTACATAAGAACAGAAGAGGTGTGACGTACATTCAAACAGCAGATAAGAAGCAACAGATGACATCGAGGAAAAATAGGACGGGGCACTACGGGGGTAAAAGGTAGGAATCACAGGTAATTGTAAGCTAAATGAGGTAACGGCATACTGTGTGATATAGTTAAGGCGAAAGTAGAGCTGTCGAGTATTCAAATGAGCATTTCCACAGAATTAAAAAAAAAAGGAGCATGCATTACCGCTAGCAGTTTAAAGAGCTTTCTTTAAGCATTTCAAGTACAATCTCCAGCCACTTAGAATATTAATAGAAACATGGGTGCAGGTGCTACAGGCAAAAATCACATCCTGATACATGGAAATGTCTTGAGGTCTTTTTGTTTGATGCCTCTCCTCTCTCTTGTCACAGGGGAATAACTCACCAAAGAGCAACCTGACCTTTATTAAGTTTGCATCCAAAAAAAAAAGTAGTATAATGTGCCAGAATGGCAGCATCAACACATGTGACAAGTATAGACATAATGATAAAAATGGCACCACATGCAGGAGTGTGAAAAAAAATAAAAAATCCAAAACAGAGACAGCACGGTTCAAACTGCGCCAGCTTTCTTGCCAGAAGACAGTGACATTGCATCAAAGCCTAAAAGTCATTTTAGCAGCACTCAGCCATTTGCCTGTAAAAAAAATCTGTCTTGTTGGAAAACCTGCTAAATCAAAATCTCTAGCACCAAAAACTTGATATGACCCCTGGTAATGGTGCCTTTATTAGCCTCATTCAAAGTCCCACAGAGTACATCAGGCTATGCACCGGCGACTTACCGGGTCTTTAGCTTGCTGCGCTAACACGGCGTAGGTGGATATCCTGCTGCAGAGGCATTTGGTGTGGACAGTGTTTGATGCTAGCGTTTGGCAGCCTTCTGTGCCCCAGTTTTCTGTGCCAGCTTCCCTGGAGGTAGAGAACAGGGAGGGGTTTGGGGGAGAGGGGGGGGTGGTGGGGTTGGGTGGGATATCATATAGGAAAGACAGTGACAATGAGACAATCGTGAAACTGGAACATGACAATGCGTGTGTTTCAGTTGTGAAAGTTTCAGTCGGCCGACACTCTTCATCACGCAGGTCCTCAAATTCATTAATTTTACACAGCACCATTTAGTGATTGGCCCATTTACAATGACACTTCCACTCTCTCTGTTCGTATTGGATGCATAAGGAATTCTTTTTTTTTTTTTTTTGGCTCTTGGCTGCTTTTACACTTCCTTTTACATCTTTGTTCATCCTTTTCTTCTTTTCATTTCATACCTTAAGGTTCACAATAAACTGAATTGATCTGAAATTGAATTGAAGCCTTGAGGAGAAATATGTTACATCAGTTACATGCTCACAAAAAAAAATAAAAAATGTGTATGCACTGAGGTCAGATGGCACTAAACGGTCAATTGCTTTGACACACAGACACACTCTGAGACAAGCACACAGAAACTCCCCTAATAGAACATAGTAGATTTGATAGCTTTGCTTCTCTTCCTTTTATTTCCTCAACATCACCATTTTTACTTCATTGTAAATGCTCCTCACAGCAGGCAAAATGTAGAGTTTGATCAATAAGGCCGACACTGAACTAATTATCCTCAAAGTTCACATTTCACGCTGACCTTATATTGAACCCTGGATATTCTCTGTGTCTAACCATCAGGGAGAGTCGGAAACAAATTCGGAGGCAAAGACAAGACTGGGTCAACTGGGTCAACACACGTTCCTGTGTTACAGTAACATTTCCTCACTGTTTATTTTTCTTCTTGTTTTTTTGCAAGCTAAAGTAGATCAGACCTGTGACAGATGTTTGACCAACAATCTAATCTCTTCAAGTTGCATGCAAAAATCAATTTCCAGTGCTTTAGGAAATTCTTTTACCTCTTAAACTGTTTTCACTTAATGTCAAGCTGTATCCACAGACTTTATTGCACTTCATTAGGATGTGATATAACAGAATAAAGTTTAATAATTTTGAAAAAAACAAAAGAAAATCGGAAAAGTTTGAAGTGTGTTAGCATTATGCCACATTTACTCTTATGCCCTTATCTAAAGATAGCAGTTGCGTTCAGAAGATGACTAATTATTTTAGAAAATCCATCTTTTTGTGATTTAATCACAGTGTAAATACAGCTGTACTTATTTGAAGGTTGGTTCTAAAACAATACTCCAAGCTTTGAATGTCGCACATGGCTTTATTCAATTCATCATTCGAAAAGGTAAAACAAAATAAATAAAAAATAAAGATCTACTCAGACAAGCAGACGAGCAATTTAACAAACAAATAGGCAATAAGGTAATTAATAAGATATGTGGCTTAGAAGAGCATAGTGACAATGGAGGGGTGCAGAAATCTACAGCTCAGATGAAAAAATCCATTCACAGTAAAACCTTTAGTTGTGCACTATTTATGGCAAACCTTAGTCTGGTCTTTAGTGAGGAGTGACAAGAAAACAGCCATACCAAGCTCCTTCTAAGGTTTGCCATAAACTATGCAAATTTATGGAAGAAAGTGCATTGGTCAGACGAGTCTAGCATAAGTCATTTTGTGGCAAACAAATTGCTATGCGTCACCCTGAACATACCATCCCATGGTGAAACATGGCAGTATAACAGTACAGTAGTTGGCCATGATTTTCAGAGCTGGTCAGAGTTGATTGATAAATAGATGGTGCTAAATACAATAAGATGCAACAAGATGTTTTCAGTCTGGATGAAGGATAACTCATTTAAAAAAAACAAAAAACTTCCGTTGAGGTTTTGAAAGGAAGAAGTTGTAGTACTGCAAATAAAATTAGCCAAAAAATTAAGATGTTTAATTTAATCAGGATGTTCCATTTTATGAAACTTCATGTAAAATACGCGAAAGACGAAGCTTCGCAAATGCTAAAAGCACTTATTTCAGAAAGACTGCACTCATGCGAACTTTGGCTTCCCAGGGAACAGTCCATCGCCAACCGGACTAAACACAAGGTTACACAGTGACCGTTTGCTTTTTTGTTTACTATCTTGCAAAAAGGCAACACAATCTGACCGCACAGAAACTGGGGGTGATTACACCTACTAAGCTGTAGCTCATTAAAAACTAAAAAGAACTTATGCAACCGATGCTGCAATATCTTCTGATTTCAGTATGTGGGTGTTTCAAAAGGAAGCAGATATCTTAGGGAGGTGAAACAGAGTACAAGTCATGCTAGTGGAATTCTTTAAGTTTTTTAATTTTTATTGTGCTATGAGTGTAAGAAAACAACAGTTTCCCTTGTTTTGCCTCTATCATATCATGAAATGGTGCAGTAAGATGACACAACCTAAAATGGTTCAGATCTGAAAGTGGGTAAACAGCTTTTTGTTCCACTTTGATCAGCAAAATACAGTTTGTGTTTGCTCACTTTGTTCACTCTCTCTTTTTTATTATTATTATTATTATTTATAAAGCAAAATAGCAGAAATCAAATCATTTTTATGAACAATATCATGTATCCTGTTATTTTAGTGCAAATGTTTTAGAGGAGAATATAATCACCCATCTGAACTAGCAATAGTAATGACAGAGTAAAATGGAAATAAAATTGTTGTGTCACGCCAGCCACACTTTTATTTAGCAAAATGTTTTTTTCGTTGTTGTTTTTTTTTCTGGACATCATTTAAACTTCAAGGGTCACAACTTTTAATAAAATATTAAGTTGCTGTTGCTTCTCCTGTGCAGAATACTACAAGTGCATCTCAATATATTAGAATATCAAATATCTATTTTAATTCAAAAACAGAGCTTAAAAATGAGTCTCATTTTGCACATTGATATTTATTCCAAACTTATCTCACAAAACTTCGTTTCCAGTAAACTATTTTTCTTCTTTGATTTGTTTGGATATTGTATATTGAACAGCAAGCTTATTTAGCAATGTCCTTTTGTGCGTTACTTTCCTTGCAGAATTTTTTAATTGAAATACTGAAATGAATTAATCATCAATGATATTCCAATTTACTGAGATGCACCTATATCTTTCAAAATATTTTGGTTTTTAATACAAGTTACACATCTTATTTAAATACAATAATACCAGCAGAGTAGAGTAGAAGTACACTTCTCAGTGACATTGGTTAGTTTGATCTGTCCCTCTGTCTCTGAAAAACCTCAGACACACAGGGAAAAGAATGGAAGTTGTTGAAAGTTAAAGGGAACAACTTTGCTTACTTTCCGAAAACTTGGCAGGATTTTGTGCGTATGATACACTCAAACTTTGGAGAACAATGTTCAGGGTCAGTTCAAGGAGCTGCGACTGTGACCCAGTGTTATTCTTCTCACACTAGAGTATGAGTGAGAATCTATGTGGTTCACCAAAACAAGTCCAGTCCCGCTGCCTGTACATCAATAAGTAACACCACAGGAGATTCTTAAGGGGCCTCCGATTCAGAATGTTTCTATAACTTTCCAGGATTTTCTGTTTTTCGCAGTAAAGTATATCAGTAAGTTTGAACCCTTGTTGGGAAAGGGTTTACCTAAAATTTATATGAGATATATGTTCATGTTTAAAATGTTCTGCTTAAAACTAAACCAACTACATAGAGCTATCTTGAACACTAGGAAAAAAATAATATATCAGGTAAACAAATTGTTTGAACCATCTATTGGCAGTGCTGCAATCAATCTCATCCTTCATTCCAGGATTTAGCATTTTTATAAATCCTGTTTTTGACATTTGGTAATGAGCATCAAGTTTTAAACATTTTTAATGTGGTGCTACTCCTACTTGGGTATAGTGTCCATGTAATTATGAGGGGCTTTGTTTTTTCTCTGAGTTAAATTAATTTGGAGAAGGCTATTAATAGCATCAGAAAATGCTTAAAGTCTGCAAAACTTTTTCACATTAATTTGAATAATTATTTTAGATCAACAGACTATTAAAAAAACAGGGTTTTTTTTATAAATCTGTTCAAAGTTACTCATTCTTGAACCATGACACGCTGAAGAAGGTATTTCACATTACTATTTATTATTGTAATTTCTTTCCCAACATTTTCTTTCAATCAACAACAGTAAAATAATTTTGATGATTCCGTTTCTCTCCCTCCCAGCTACGACAAAGAGTCGCACACACTCAGCTCGGTTGTGCAGGCTCCTTTGGAGAACAGGGTGACAAAGTGGGGGAGACAAACGGTGTGATGCAAGCATCAGCCTGTGGTCGTCTCTTTTTCCCTTTCCCATCCCGACACCAGATCCCTTTCTGCTCAAACACAGGTGTCTGGCAAACTTTAGATCAAAGCCCAAAAGAACGGACCACTGAGAGGCGAGGAAGGTAAGGCACAACAAAGGACACTGGTGAACATTCATCCGTTTCTAGAGAAAATTTGTTATGCATTTGTTATATCTATTAAAATGCTCTGCACACCTTTAGTGAAAAATGTTATGATTGGTGGCCCCTCTGGCCACTTGCTGCTCCCATGCATCATGTGCATGGGAGGAGCTACTGCACTTTTACTCCCAAAGGGATCCTGATATGACGGATTTCCCACAGACATAACGCACACACCAATCCACACGGTTGGCACACAAATTACAATGTCGATAATGAGATCTGAGCACAGTGCACTTCAAAGACCCGAGGTTTGAAAACCCAGTCGCAGCAGTGACAGTTTGACAGATTGCAACATGGTGTGTGGTGGTGTATGTGTCATTGTGTTTGTCAGAGAAAATGTACTAGAGAGACAAACAGAGTGAAACGATACATTTGTGAATGTGATGACATGGCTGCAGACACTACAGTGAGGATGCAAGTGAGGACCGTCCCTGTCCAGCGTTTGGCCTGCTGTGTTTTCAGATCACTGTCTGGTGTTGGCAGGGAGTTTTCCAGCAGCTTCCTTAAGACAACAGGAAGTGTAAGAAATAAATCCCCTCTTTGTTTCATGAGATTCAAACTCATCTTCTTTAGTCTAATCAGATTGGTCGTTCTGGTGCCCATCGGTAACAATAGGGATTGGAATTTAGCCAAGCGTCATGTCGTCCACAAAACTGATTAATCTTTGTTCTTACGGAGACCTGCACAACATCGGCTTTCGCTTCAAGACCCGGTGACTCTGAGGATTACAACCTGGGCTTAGCTAATGGAGAAAGATTAAAACACACATTTGTTTCTTCCATTTGTGAAAACTGAACTAAAACCCTGGAATTCTCCCTATGCATGAAAGAAAGGATTCCTGTGAGTAAATGGTTGTATTTCTCTATGAAGTGGCAACATGGTAATTTGCGTCTCATCTATTGACTGAGGGAGTTAAATAGAGACAATGATTAAAGCCTATAGGTAATAGACATGTACTAAATGTGTATTTTACAAGCTCTTGCGCTCAAAAAGTGACAGTCACATAATATATTAATTCATCAAGCCTTTATGTCTGGCAATTTGGCTGATGAAACAAGGTAATGATATTTTTTTTCGATGTGAGAGCAGTTGCCAGGTCTTGCTGAAGAATAAAGAGGAGAGCATGAAGTGCAATAAAATGCCCCGCAATGACGACTGTGATGACTTTGGACTCGATAAGACACATGGGACCATCACCAGCAAATAGCATGACACCCCAAATAATCAGTGACCGTGGAAACCTCACACTGAAACTCAAACATCTTGGATGCAATTTTTGTCCGGACCTTAATTTTCAAAATGAAATACTGAATTTATTTCTACATGAAATGAAGACTCTGAACAACTGAGAAATATTTCAGACTATTTTCTTCTCAGCCCAGGCGTGACTTTAAAGTCACAATCTTCTTAAAGTTTTGATTTGACCTGTGTTTCTTGTGCATGTTTTTCAACCACACTGTTTTTTTTCCCCAATCAACTTCCCATTAACACAGTTGCTTGTGAGAGCTGAGATTTTATTTTAGAAATGGCCTTTTGTGGCTTTAGGACTTTCTACAGAGGCAGTATTTTTCCTCAGTTATATGTGCCATAAATTAACATTTTTATAATGAAAATAATTTTGTGGATAAGGAAATGTTTTTTAGAGACTATTTTGAAGTTAATCATTCACCATGTGTTCAAAAAAATCCATATAAAATGTTCCTTTTAGAATTAAATTACAGGAAAAAATTATCTTTCTGATAATATTCTTCTTTTTTTTAAAGATCGATCCACAGTGTTTCAGTTTGTTAACTACTGAAACGAAACAACAATAATTAAAGAAACAGATCTAACGGTGACAAGCAAGAACATACAAATATCAGTTCTGATGCATGTTCAAATTTTCAGTCAACAGAAAAAATGTTAATATGGAAAAGATTCATTATCTCTTAATTGTTTGCAGAATGTTGGGGTGGCTATTCAAACCCCCCCAAAAACAAACAGGAAATATACCTGCTAAGCAACAGCAGAAAGTGACCTTTTGTCTGCTGAGAATGAATTGGCACAATGTTCATACTGAAAGGGCAGTACCATGAAAGCCAATTCCCTCCTATCAAAGTAGAATGAAAAGTGAAAGCTAAACATAATTTGAATTTCTAAAATACTTAAAGTTCATAATGCAAGGAATTAAGCTGAAAAAAAGTCACCTCTGCATCTCTCTCTCACGCAAACTTCATCAGTGATGTCACTTCAGAGGTTTGTCAAAGGCAACCTTTCACAGTCATCTATAAAGTTCACAGTTGGCATTTTTATTACATTTGAATGAGAAAATATTAGATCTTCTTTTAAACAGTGCCAAGACATGAAAGTGAGGATTTGAAAGAAATGGCAAATGACCTTTTTTTTTTTTTTTTTTTTTTGGTGGCTTTCACCAAAATTGAGATATACTTCAACATATTTGTCCAATATCAAAGCAAGCACAGTTTTACATCGATCACATTTTTAAAGCTGAAAATCATCATCAATTCCAGATTAAATGTCAGTGATTTGTCACACCTGGAACGCGTCTTATTTGTTATCTCCAACCAGATGCTGTCTTTAAGTTTAAAGTGTGTCAGATTGCCATTATGTAAATCTAGAAAGCTTTCCGATGATGGTAGAGGAAAAAACAAAAGTTCCTGTCAAGCCTGGCAAAGGATGACAAAAGTTGTAAAAACTTTTATTGCATTCTTCAACTATAAGAAGAACTGGTTTCATTCTGTAATTTTGTCTGGTACAAGTAAAAAAAAAAAAGAAGAAAATTGCAAAGAATATTTTGTACTGTTGTACAGTGCATCATCCAGAAAGTATTCCCATCACTTCACTTTATCCACATCTTGTTATGTTATAGCCTTACTCCAAATAGTATTAAATGAATCACTTTCCTCGTGATTCTAGACACAAAAACTTCGCTATAAAAATTTTGGAAATGAGTTTGAGTGTTTTGCAAACTTGTTAAAAATAGATAACCAAGAAATCACATTTACACAATTACCCAAAGCATTTGTTTAATACTTTGTTGATCCACCTTTGGCGGCATTTGTACTCTCAAGTCTTTTTTAAATTCTGACTTGAAATGAACCGTTGCCCAGTCTGAGGCCAAGAGTACTCTGAAGCACATTTTCAGTCACAATGTCTGCTGTACTCATATTTCACTATATGCTATTTCCTGCATCCCAATAGATTGATACTGCCTCAACTAGCATTATTGTCACTGTGGGGATGATGGAGTTTGCAAGAAAAAAGTGAACATTGAAATGGCTAGTTGTGCATTCTGACTTCAAAATACAACTTGAAATATCACTTCAAAGTGCATTCACTATCTCTAATGTGCTAGGTTTTACAAAATAGGTCCAATACTTTTTTTTCCTTCTTTTGCTTCTGGCCAGAAGTCCAAGCGCAAGAAAAAAAAAAATGAATACATAAACGTAAGAGAGGAAATGAAAAACAGCATGAAATGCCCTAAAGAAAGCAGCTGAGGATGACAGACGAATTTTATGCCTAGTTGGAAGTCAGAATGGAAATTAAAGGCAGTTTGTTAGAGTTACAAAATAAATAATTATTTTAATTCCACTCATGCTGCAGCCTTTAGATGACAGCAAGAGCAGGTTTAATATTCAATACACAATCATATGAGTGACATGGAGAGCACTGCAATAGATTTTGTCTAAGCTCATGTTTTTATGGCACTCCTTTTTTTTCTTTTTATCAAACAGTGATTCACAGTGGAAACATTAGCTTTGAACAGTCATGAACAGGACAAGATTGAAGGATGGTATGAAGGTGAAAGATTTTAAGGATCATGAAAGAAAACGGCCTTAAAAGGAAAATAATACAATAAATTAGGTGTTGGAGCTTAATCAGAATGCATTTTCTGTAAGGGGATTTTACCACACTATTTTGAAAATAAAACTATTAATACTCCTTGACCTTACTCATGTTTTGTCACATTACAGTCAAAAACTTCAACGTATTTTATTGAAATTTTATGTATTGTGAAGGTTTTGAAACTTTTTTACAATTAAAATATGTGAAGTACAAAACCCAACTATTTTTGCCTCTCTTTGTTTGAGCATCCCTATATGAAATCAAGCTCCACCAATGAATAGGTAAGCTTCTAAACAATCCAACCTTGGTGGAAGACTTGAAGAAGAAAGTCATGAGGAGGCATATTTACAAATGCTCCATTTATATTACACCAAAATTAAGCTTCTGGTCAACATGTGTACGTGTGGCTGAAAACGTACTCTGTACATGTCCGGTAATACATTTCCCAGAGTAAAACATTATGCTGGCAGCACCATGATTTTTCTTAAATAACGACATGGAGTTGATGGGAACATATGAAGCTAAATACAGGATACTTGTGGAAGAAAACTAAAGCATAACTGCTAGGATGGTTCAGTTAAAGTCAATGTCTTAATCCAATGATCAATCTGTGGTAGGACTTGCAAATTGATGTTTAAAAATCCACCGACTAATCTGGCTGAGATTGAGCTATTTTGCAAAGAAAACTCACCGACGATTAAGCTGAGTAAAAGTTGGTAGAGACACACACCAAATACTTGCAGCTGTATTTACAGTGAAACATAGAGGGGCTTATTAGAAATCCACACACAAAAAAAAGATTTCAGACCTTTAAAATAGATAAAAACAAAACGATGTGTATTGTTTTCCTTCTACTTTTCAGTTATGCATTACTTTGACTTGGTCAATCAATTAAAATGTCCCCAAAAACACTTTGTAGGCAAGGTATGCTCAAGTAAAATAAGGTTTGGGTCATTCCACAGCATTTCATTGTAGCATAAATAGGCCTTAAAATTGAGCTTAAGTGAGAGGTTACACATTTTTAGTAGGCTATCACTTATATCCCCTTACTTTTTTTTCTTGATAACAAGCAGAGACAGGGGATTGCATATAAAATTAAAGTAAAAGGCTGACCCAGTTCCTTTCAGTTGCTTGTGCTTGCCATCACATCTCCCTATAATTAAACTGACAAAAGAATGTGTTCAAATTGATCCCCAATTTAGAATAGGATTTTAACTGGGTCTTTAAGTTAAGGTTCTCAAACAGATTAGCTTACAGTCACAGAATGGAAGAAATTTAAATTTATTTTGTGATTATCTGCATGCCGTTTAAAGAACAATTAGAAGGTCACTTTGTTTGCCCAGATACTCTAAACGTGGCAAATGCAGCTCCATAAACGTCTATTCTGGATTAAGGGTTTTCCATGTTTTTACTTGTATGACAAAGAAAAAATGAGTCTATTTGTTCATTCCTTTTTAAAATATGCAGGATTATTTATGTGAACCAGCATATCATAACTTCTTGAAAATTTTAATGATCTGCTGTACGTGTCTGTCGGAACAGACAAACGGGTTTCTATAAAATATTTCTTCAAGCTCACAGAAACCTTTTTGGAGTAGACATTTTATTTATGACTACAAAAGAGCTGAACTGCACATTCACCAGAGGCAATACATATTCAGCCCATTTTACTCTCAATATAGCAAGGAAGCTTTAAAGCGAATCTTCATACGATACAAATCATTTGTACTTACTGAACCTTTCGTGCCACCTATCACACAGGGGCCAATGTCCACTTTCTTACTTGAGCATTTTATTCCCGTGTATAGATGTGTGTCCTGATGTATAAATGTATTTGACCCAGATATCTGCTGTGTAGGAACTAAGCTTCCCAGTCTTCCACTGTCCAGAACAGATCTCGCAACCGGAGGAACATGTTGCAAGATTATAGCAAGGATGATGCGATGTGGATGTGAAAAGATTGTACAGCTTATGAGTATATACATGTTATCTCCGCAGTGGGTACTCAAACGTTAAATATTTATCAACAGAGATATCGTGTGATAGGGAAAATAATTTTTTTTCCCCCTCTTCACAGACTTATTCGGAAACTCGCGTATTGTAATTTCAAACCTGTTTTACAACACGGTCCAAAAAGTCTCAAAAAGCGACACATTTTCACTATCACGGGAAACGAGAGCAGATAAGAAGCAAGGTCGCTGACATCAGTCAGCCTGGAAAGGATTGCAAAGCCATTTCTACAGCTGGAATTTCAGTGAACTACTATTAGGGCGGTTTTCCTTTATAAGAGTGGCCTGTTAACATTACCTCCAAAAGTACATCATCAGTTTATCTAGGAGGTGACAAAATAAATACTTAGAAAGAGACTGGAAAAAAATGACCTGTATGGGAGAGTTCCAAAGCCACAATCCCTGTCAACCAAAAAAAAAACAAAAAAACCCACAAAGGCCCAGCTCACATTTGCTCAGCGACATGTTCCTCAAGGCTTTTGGAAAAATATTCAGAGGACTAACAACAAACACTAGAACCCATTTGCTTGTGTATAGCCAGCTAGATCTGGAGTAAAATTAAAAGAGCATTTCAGAAATATATCACGACAACAGTAAAAGTTGATGGAAGTAAGATGGCCTAGGGACGTTTTGCTGCTTCAGGAAGTTAGACGACTTGCCATAACTGATGGAACCATGAATTCTGCCTTCTACTAGAAATCGCTGCAGATTTATTATCTGACTTTCAAGGTCTCACAAACGCCTGATGACAATTGCCGCTGTCTGGGGTGCCACAAATGGTCATTAAGTAAAGGGGGTGAGCACTTTTTCGCATAGGGCCAGATATGTTTGTGTTGTTTTGTTTCTTTAATAACCTAAGCAGATACTTTTTAGTATATTCAGGTTATTTTTGTCTGATAAAAACTTATTTCCATTGATTTGCTGCTGTGCTACACAGAAGTAAGAATTCAAATAGGTCTGCATTAGAGATAAACCTAGTGTCCTTGTTTAATCCTCCTTGTCTTTCTTGTGGCTCATGTCACGTGAAATCTCCCACACAAAATCTTCCCTCACACACTCCTTCCCTCACAATTGTGTGCTCAGAATGCTTTGTCAGTGACCTCCACTGTCCCAATCTGCTGCTCTCTGGTATAGCCCTGGGCTAATTTATAAGCTTCTTTCCAGGGATTAACTTTCCTTCTGGTGTTCAAACAAGTGAGCTAACAGGAAATGCAGAGATACCTGTCTTGGCTGCAGCCATTTATGGTACGTTTTTGTAACAGTTCGCAAGGACATCCAATGTAACTACAGAAATGATAACTCCAGTAATAAGGAATTACCGACTAGGATGTAGAAAATGATCCAAAAGGCTTTACAAATTCATATGAAAAAGTATTCCAGGAAACTGTTTTCCAAGCATTTGCCAGAGGCTCAAACAGGGATACCCAAAGAAACAAGTGCCCTCTTCTTCCACCATCATCACAGGACTAAAAAAATAAATAAATTAATAATGAATCAACATGGCAAACACTCCATTCAGCAGACCGTTGCATAAAAGATCTCAAATGTTTTTGCAGTGCAGAAGTTGAACCAATGATGTATAACAGATCTTAAGATTCAGAGAGGTTACTTACTTTTAAGCTCCTCCGATCCAACAGGGAAGATGAAACTTATTCCACAAGCCTGGGGAGAAAGCTCGTCTTTTCTCTTCTGGCTTTAAGTTTGAATTCTAATCAATACAGATTTCCTACACCTTCATCTTCAACTAAAGCTGCAGTCTCAGGTCTAAGCGTGCCTTGGCTCAAGTTACAGCATTCTACCTCCACTGGTCACATGTTGATACGATCAATAACATTTTGTTTGGTAAAAGACAAGACTGCTAATTTTGTGATACGGCCAAATTTACTAAGCGTCTGCACATAACTTCCGCAGCCACATAAAAAAGCAGAACTTTCCTTGTGTCGAAGCTACTAGCACATATCCATGTAGTCCTCTCCCAGAGAAAAACCAAAGCTCCACTTTTGTACATGGCTAATTTGACTTATCTTCAACATTTGCAACCACCACAAGAAACCCAAACCAAAGTTCTCGACAAGCCTCCGTGCCCTAACGTCTGAGAGTCCCATTTACTTCATAGTGACGTTTTCTCTACAAACTGTTGTGATAACCGTAATGAACCGAGAGCCTGACCGTGTCTGCGATATCCAATGGAGGAAGAGCGCACATAAGCCCCACTGGCCGACTCCCTCTTGCCGTGCTGACTCGCTGTTTGACAGTCTTGATCCCTTGTGTTCTGTCAGATGGAAAAGTGGAGCAAGCCGTATCATCCATCCACCCCCTCCTCCTGGCAGCTACTCTGTTTAGTGTGTTAGTCTGCGTGTGTATGTATGTGTGTTTAAGTGTATGTAATGAGTGGAAAGAATACTTAATGTGCTAAGTCTATGATTCCCTCACTGCTCAAATTGGAAACTTTGCAGCCAGCTAAATACCAGCACATTTATCAACAAAGCAAATTTGACCCAACACAAATTAATGCCTACTATAATAAACTGATGATTGCAAATTTTACATATTTTTGAATAAAAAGCCAAGCTTCATGTTTAGCGCACATGAACTATGTAATACACAGGGTAAATAAAAATATCAAAAATGTGAAACATAAGGTTGAATCCCATCCAGTCTGGTGTTATAATTTTAGAGGGTCTTCTTACTTAGGGATGTTTTGCTAAGATGAAAATTAACACAACATCCTTTTGGCAAAAAGAAAAAAAAGTAGCCCACATGTGTGTCATGAATTTATATTAACTTTTACAAGAATTGGTCAAGATAGAATGCCTCCTAACTCAGCACTACCTCTAACCCCAACTCTGTTGCTTCTTATGTTTTGGATGGACCTTTTTTTTCTTTTTCTTTTTTGATTTCCTTTATTTAACCAGGTAAACCCCCTTGAGATCCAGATCCCATTTTCAACAGATATAGATCCCATCCACCAGGTACTGAAAGACCCGCGATTCTCATCTGCATTATGGCTTTACAGTTATATATAATGAAAGATGACCAATTTCTAGTCACTAGTAAATTCCACAACATTTTCAGTCTATGCCGACATGCGCTCTTACATGGTTTCATGGGCTTTTGGAAGAAAAACAGCCCTTCAGTATAACAGACCCTTCATCTTACCTAATCTCAGAGTCATAAGACAAGCAGCAATTTTTCACATAATCTCAAACTTATCTGGAGTGTTTGTTGCTGAAACTCCAAATCTTATTCTCACCTGACAAAAGCAAACATTCCCAATAAATGACAACATAATTTAGCAGACTCCACATGTTTATGTTTTTGAATGTAAAACAGTAAAGATTTTTTCCTTGTATCCTCAAAAAAACTGTACAAAAAAACATACATAGCTTCTTATAGTTATGTAGATTTTGATTTGCCACAATTCGCTTACAGTGTACAGAGTACTTTGAAAGCTATTTTGCTCCCCTGCTATCCTCAGTGTCATCCTCTAGGCTGTGCATTTTAGTAAGGTGAGCATCAAAATATTTTAACCAGATTCGTGGCAGACTGAGGTGTTGATCTTCCAGAGCCAAAGTTGACAGAGGGCACAGTTCATACTTGCGATACACACCAAGTCTTTCTAGCTGGCAGTAAAGTGAAATTGAAAGGTCTTTACAAAATTATCACAAACAGAGACAACCACAGCATGATGCTGAGCCTCAGTCTTTTCAAAAGCAACTTTTATCCATACACACTGTTTAACTCTAACCAGTGATTGAACTTCTAAATGACACTATAAGGTTGGCTGCTTTGATGCATATGGATTTTAGTTTTGACATCATTTCAACATAAAGTTTCACTTAGACAAGAAAAGGAAACTTGATGCAAGAGTTATGAAAAAAAAAAATTAAAATACATTTTTAGATGCCAATAGATAAAGCTTTTTTTTTTTTTTTAAAAAAAGGGTCTAAAATAATCCTTAATACACCAAGTTTTAGATTTACAGCACAGTGAATTTATCTCTCTGTGTGTCCACAGTACTGGCTCCACCAAGATATTCTTCTCTGAGGTAGAGTCACGGTTAAATCGGGGAGATGCTAGAGGCAAGGATAAGATCTGCAGCTAAGATCAGGTGAGTATGAATCATCAATTTCAGTGGAGCAGAGAGAAACTGGGTGAGGAAAGAAGAGTTCGAGGAAACTACAGAGTGTTGAGTCAAAGTCTAATTGTCAAATCAAAGATATGAATTACAAATGTTTACAATACACCACCAATGCTGGTCACTAGGTCATATTATCTCATACATTTCTGCTTTCCCTCATTTATGGGCTTAGTTCAAGAACATATTAGAACAAAAATGCTTTAGTGTTAATAAATCTGAGGAATTTCTTAAATTGACATTGCAGCTAGAATTTTTATGAAAGGAGCACAACCCTCTGCAAGAATGAAGAAAACAGGTTGGGAGTTGGTAGAAGGGATGGGCACGTCCGGGAAAGGGGGGGTTGCTAGGCTCAACGATTTGGGTGGCCAGATGGTGTCGACATATGGGCCTGTTAGGGGCAAAATAAATAAATAAAGCATACACTTATGAATACTGAGAGCCAACTGAGAAACATTGACAATTGCCACATGGATAAGAATCGTTTGTGCAGATTTAAGCCACAGAGTCAAATAACACAATAAATGTGCATGTCGATAAATCTGAATGTCTTCGAAAAGTCAACCTCTTGAATTAATTCAATACCATGAGTGAAACTTCATCTTACAATGTTTCAAAATACCAAGAAGATTTTTGTTACAACCCTCCTAATCCTGTTGGTTTACAGAAGTAGGTATCTATTGATAGTTCATGTTGTTCTTTTTTTCTTTGGTGTGATTCTTATAGCTTAGAGCTAATTAAAACTTTAAAAAAAATAGTCAGAAAATGTAAATATGACTATGCAAGAGTAAAAACCAAATCGATAAGTTTTGGCCGTGACATGTGTCACCCTGACCGTGAGGGAAGCTACACTATACAGCTTACTGTAAACTGCGCATGCTGTAAACAGCCATCCCCCACTGCGAAGAGAAAAGTGCCGAGCCGAACAGCATCTTTACTAGCAATGAAATGTCTTAAACATTCCTCTTGCTTTGGCTTTAATTGCTCAATATTTGAAGTGTGGCCAAAATGGATTGAATGGCTCTGTTCATTTCTATTGTGTCCATTATCAAACTACAACCATTCACAACTCTGCCTTCTGTTTGCTGATTGTTTGGGTGGAAATTCTTACGAACAAAATCAACCTCAACGGGAGAAAGCACTTAAGGGAGGTGAGAATAGAACAGAATAGCACAGAAAGGCAACAGCAAGGGATACTATGGTGAAGTAAACCAGGTAAATGGTGAACTTAACCACTTTTGGCAGTGTAGGCACATTTCAAATTAAGCAGGGATTTTATGAAGGTCACTAAGGAAAAGTGTAGTCTTTATATTCTCAGCTCAGGTAGAAAATATTTAAATGTAGTCCTTGGTTTTCTAGTGATCTAACATAAGAAATCTGAAATTTCTTGTTGTCGTATTGCTCTGGATATATCTAGCGATTCTTGAATCGCTGACGACTTCTGCTGCAATTCACAGTCTGTGAATCTCCCACAAATTCCTGAAGGAACTTTGCTCTTCAGTCTTCTCAAGTAGTGATGTGTTGTTCAAGAATGCACTGACTCTGAAACCTGACTTTTGTTGGGGAATAAGAAGAGCAAAATCCCAGTGGGGGGGAGAGCTGAATCTCAGCTGCTGACGCTCATCTAGTTCAGAATCCGTGTAGGCAGTGGTGGTGCTTTATATTTATAGGCACACCATGCAAAGACAAACTAAAGCCAAACCACTATGTGGAAAGAGGAAAAGGTGCTTGTAAGCCAGCAAGTGTAGCGGTACAGGGAGGTGCACAGGAACAGGCGTTCAAACTGAAAGCCTTCAATAAAATATTAAGAAATGGTCACTGTGCTGTGGTTTAGTAGTAAGAGAAAAGCAAAATAAAAATAAAAAAGAAATACACAAACAATGGATAATTGCCAAGTTTTAAATCTTAAAGCTTGTAGTGGTACTACATGAAGAGCCATTTTGGAGCCTAAGAGCACTGAGTCAAGCAAGCTAAATTTTTTACAAGAGCTGGCCCATCATGACTCCCAATTCTGTGTTTTACCTTTTTGAATAGGCACCTTTTTCCTTCACTTAGCTTTCTTTTAATATGCCTGGCTTCAGCACTCTGCAAACAGCAACTTTTTATGCAATTGTCTTCTTAATGTAACCTCCTAGTGGAGAGTGTCAGTGACTGTCTACCGGACAACTGTCAAGTCAGCAGTTTTTGTCTTGAGTGTATAGGGCATAGATTGGTAAAAAAAAAAAAAAAAAAAAAAAAAAAAAAAAAGTTTGTATTAAAAATAAATTTTTTTGGGGTTTTGTTATTTTGTTTTTTTATTAAGAAGAAAATTTTGTGTTTGTGTTTGGTTCAAGCCATAATCATCAAAATTAATAGAACACTTAAAATATATCACTTCATGTGTAATGAATCTATACCAGATTCCCCTTTTGAATTAAATTACTGAAATAAATGAACTTTTCAATGATATTCTAATTTACTGAACTGTGGACGGTCTCCATGCAGAAGTCATAAAATGGTAAAGGTTTTCCTTTCTTTTTGAGCAGTGGGTTTTTTGTGTGCAGTGGTTTGGTTGAGATGCTGCCATGTTTGCCCTCCCCCTGTGCTGCTATCTGTGAATTCTCCACCTCTTGTCTGCCTCCTGCTCAACCTCAAAGCCCTTGGCTCAGTCAGAAAGGCAGCCAAGCTGAGAGCAGTGATATCTTCCAGCAAACAAACGGCTGCTTTGTACAACGTGTTCTCTGTCTGCATCAACTTTGCGCCTCACGCCAAGCTCCAGACACCATCTCTCGCCCGACACAGAGAAAAAAAAAAAACAAAACGCCAGCGGAGGACGCGTGGAGTATTTGTGCCCCTTCGCAAAGTCTCATTTCCCCGCATTCGCATGCAATGAGCTCACACGTCCAAATAGGACGTGTGACCAGACTTTGCCAGAAATTCTTGAAAAGGTAACAGGACGTAGGAGAAATCCACTCACATAAAATCAGCTTGTATTTAATGTGTGTGCTCGCCCCATCAATCCTGTCAAGCTTACGTTTGGCTCTTTTCCCCATGCCTCCAGCTGTGATATGTGGATAGACATCACTGCCTTGTTGCCACTTTATATTCCGTTTGGCTCTCTGCCCTCGTCATGTCTGCACATTTAATTTGATTGCAGCTGTAATCTGCAAGCTAGTTAATTGACTTTGCCTGGCATTGTTCCTCTGTTACCTTGATGGAGAGGGGTAGCTTGATAAGTTGCAATGTCGTATCCTCTCTGGAAAAACCTGAACTTACATTTTGTGTGTGTGTTTGTGTGTGTGTGTGTGTGTGTGTGTGTGTGTGTGTGGGCCCAGATCACAAGAGTGTTCCTCCATAGCAAGAAAACTATCATGAAAACTTATCAATGGAGAAGACGGAGCTGACCAGAATTTTTCTAGCACAAGTCAGTGTTGTCACAGTAAATGGAGAAGCCCTTCAGTGTCAAACTCCACTCCTAACAGACTCTGTTCTCATTAAACTTATTTGCTGTTTCAAAAGTATCATTTGTCAAATCTTTCACTCAGAATTATTTTCCTGAACACATCATTGCCACTGACAAGCATATTTTGGAAGAAAATAACTTCATCATGATACCACTTTTAATTAACATGACCAGCATGCAAATTACAAAAAAGCACTGTTGCTCATGGCAACACTGACTCACTTTCAGAGCCCAATCTTAGTTTTACTTACATTGTTAAAGGATTAAAACACGATCAGAGAGTTAATGTAATTGGTTTGCTTTTTTTTTTTTTTTTTTTTGCAATCTTAAATACACACAAACTCACTTATTCAACTGATGATCCAATGAGAAGACATATCTCTTTCTCTAATACAAACCAAAAATGGCTTTACCTCTTCACAGAAGCCTATTTCATCACCACACCATTAAAAAAAATAAAATAAAAAAATCACTCAGAATATGGATGGTTTCGGCAGGGTCTTCGGAAGGTCTTGGGCTGTGCTCCCCATTATGAGTAATGAAGCTTGCCAATTATTCTGGACATGCACAAAACCTCTGTGGGTGCTATATTGGTTAATAATGTGGTGTGACTAAGGTGCAGCGTGGAAAACCCTGGAGCGGTATTTCATCCGTGTCGTGTGGCCTGTGCACACGAGTGTGGATTTGTCAGAGATTTTTAAGCAGAATTGTTCACACTGATATCATGGCAACTTTGCAATTATAGTGTTACAATACATGCAGGATGATATTTTTTTGCAGTGCCTTTCCTGTAAAGCTACACAAAGAACTTCTTTAAATGTTGCTATACAGGACAACTTAATTGTGTATTTGTTAATTTAATATGCAGATGTAATTTAACTTCCCCCCCCCAGTGGTAAACATTTCACTTCTCTGTAAAACATAAACTGGAATACAAAGGGGTTTTTTTTGCATCGTGAAAGTTATTTAAAATTGCATAAAAGAGAAAAGTAAAACAAAATGCTACTGCTCATAAGGTCAAAAGGTCTTTTTACATTCAGTTAAACTTTAAACATTAACAAGGACACAACTGACATGATGCCACCTGTCAATCAATGCAGGTGGCATTGATTGACAAACGTCAGCAGCTGACCAATCGCCGGTCACAAGTAAACTCTTCTGACCTTACTTCTTGGTCAGTTTGTTGAATATAATATTTGCCTGGAAGGTTGAATAATAATTATTTTTTTTATAAACTTTTATAATCTAGAAAGAAGTTGTCATTATTCCAAATGCATCTGTAATGCCAAGCTGAAGTTATTCCTTTATCTATTGTTATTTTAATACCTAAGCCTTATCAGCCTGGTTTTCATGAGCAATAACAGACAAAAAAAATTGTTGATAATTTTGATCTACAATACAAATGTTCTTAATAATTGCCTTTGGCATAGATTATTATTTTTATGGTTGGACAAACAACTATATTTTTATGGTTAAAGCAGGAGTCTTTGAATTGATATTGCATCGTTTTGGTCTTGTTCCACCTCCCCTGCAGTCTTGTCCTGATTTTGACTATCTCTTGGTATTCTTTAGTCTCAGTCTTTCCTCAGCTGTTCATGACCACAAAGCAAGCTCCGACTCGCACCTGTGGTCATGAGACATAGATCATGACCGAAAGAATGAAGATCCGAAGCACAAGTGGCTGAAATAAGTTTGCTCCCTAGGTGAGCTACATTCAGTCTGAGAGACAGGGTGAAATGCTCTGTCAAAGTAGACATTTAATTAACTCTGTACGTAGAATGCTTGTGTCCCCAATTCTTATATCCACCAACTGTAGCTGATGGTAGTAAAGTTAAGCGCAAGTTGAAATTAAAACAAGCTTTGTACGTCGAGCTTGAAATTTAGGAACATAAATCGGCAGAAAGCATATTCATTCTTTTTGGGTAATATATGTAAACTTTGAACCAGGCTTTGCAAAGTGTGAACTTGCTGGTCAGTGACAAACCTTTTCACATCTGTTGATGAAGACATTTATTCTACCAATTGTTCCAATACCTTACATCTCTACAGGGTAACTTTATGGTAGTTATGAGGCCATTTCTACACCAACCTAATCTTTTTTCAGGGTTGCAATGGAGGCAGGTGCTTCTCTCCAGTAGTCAATAGCCAGGTAGAGCACACCCTGTACAGATCACCAGTACTTCACAGAGTAGGCTTAGGATGCCATTATGTTGGGCAAAATAATAATTTAGCTAATGTACTCCCCCTGTACTCCACCTGAGCTAAGCCTATTCTTGGAACCTAAGCCTTGTCAAATGTTTCTGAACAAGTTTATTCCTGTCAATGACAAATTGGACGGCCTGTATGTGGGTTAATGGTGATAACAGACTGATCAGTTGTGCTGGTTTACATTACGTTGTTCACTTGCACGGGTCCACTATTCAAAGCAAATGAAATCAAACTGTCTGTGTCCTACTTAGATAATTAGGAGAAAAGCCATTAGGAACATACTAGCACTTCAGGAAAGTGATTGAAAACAAGTAGGCTGCTCGAATTAAAGCAACACTCAGAGCATTATAAAGACCTGCAAATTAAACCGGTGTGGGAATAGGTAAACACTTAAAAAGAAGACAAGATTAAAAAGTGGTGCTACCTTTGAACTTCTGGCAGCAAAAAGGGAATAGTGTTTTCTTTTTTCTTGTAATTTAATTAGCAGTACCAGTGAGGGTTTCTTGTGTGTTTACTATTAAATGATGTATGACTGGACATGAGACTGCACACACGATAAGTATCAGCAAAACATACTGACAAGACATCTCGTATATCTGCAGCACCATTCATTCAAAGCAACTTACGTGTTGCCATAGTTCCAGACAACGCACTGAGGATCTGATGTACCCTGCAAGATAGAGAAGAGGGAAGACAGGGAAGGGAGGGGGTGCAGAGGAGGGGGGAGAGATAAGCTGTTATTGCCAGTGGAAAGGAGGCGGCAGAGGGAGAAGACAGAGTAGCGTCTTGCCAAAAGGACAAAGAGTGATGCTGCATGGGCAATGGAGAGAAGCAAACAGACAATGAAAGAGAAGGATTGTGACAGACGGCGAGTGCAAGACATGGTGAAAGAGTCATTCTTTAATAGGACAGAGCAGCAAATAGCTGCTACTGATGCGGCTGCAGAAAGAGAGGAGGTGTGTGGCGCAGACTCGAGACACTGGAAGCAATAAAAGAGTACATTTCATGGACATGAGCACTAAGAATAGCTGCACTTTAGAATGAAAGCGTCATATTTTAGGTACATAGAGACTAGGGCATAGTCCAGCAGACTTTGACAATGACAAAGCTGCTGGGAAACAAAAATTGCAAAGCAAGGATTTATTTGACGCCTATAGTCTGAAACATCTCGAAATCTGACTGGGAAAACTCACACGGAGCTTCAGATTGGACTTCACATGTTCTGATATCAGCTTGCCAGCACATCCATTGACTAGCTGATGCCAGAAGCCAATAGGCAGGAGTCCAAGTGGTGCATAAATCATGTGGTAATCGAAGTAGGTGGCAAAGGAAGACTCCATATGACTCAATCAGTGAATCAATCAGGGGATCGATATCTTTAACTGACTCATCACAATCTGTTCCACCAGCGATCTTAAGTAGTACCTGGACTGATTGGTTCAAAATTGTCTCTATTCTTTCAACCAGAGGGTGAACTTTTTCTGGTATAGTTGAAGGATTTCAAGCCTTGAAAGTTTAGAGCAGCGTTTTACTTGGGCCTCAGAAACAGAATACATGAATCATGTAAGATTGACATACTAGCTATGTCAATCTGATTCATGATTGACATAGCTAGTAAAGGTTTAATAGCTGCAGATGAGTGTATACTATTGAAATCTGCACAGTGGTGCAAGAAGAGGAAAATGGATTCCTATTTTTTAGTGTAGTGAGCCTTCCTAAGTCCTAAGCATTAAGCAATTTGCCTTTGAGCTCCCCCTTATGGCAAACAAGCTTATAGCAAGAATTCAACAGATGTGCAGCTTCTCCATTTAGTGTCTTTGAAAACATTAACATTCACTGTGATACATCAACCCAAAGTAGTGCATAACTGTGACAGAAGAAAAGGGATAACATAGTTTCCAAGCTGTTGGAAAATTATTAACAAAATGCAAAGATACTTTCCATTGCCTAAAGCTAAGTTTAATTAGTTAAAGTAACATCTTGCCACCACACAGTGGGGATGATCGTCTTCATTGAGGACCGAAAAGGCTCATAGTTCATGGGATGACAAATATTTTAAATGGAATTTTCCAAGAAACCATTTTAAAATAGACTACATTCGAGCAGTACACCAATCTTAAACATATCGCAAAGCTACAATAGAATGGTTAATGGAAGGGTGTTCAAAAATGTCATGAGTTTGTTTTTATCCCCAAAGGTTGCCTACAGCTTCATCACCATGCAATGAGATCAAAGGAATTTCATGGTCTGACCTGAACCCAATTTTGGACTTGTGGGAAAACTTAAAAATGTGTGTTAATAGACACTTTCCACTAACCTGCCCTCAACTTAAGCTATCTTGCAAAGAAGAATTGATGAAAACATTAAACTCTACATACGGAAGCTGAAATAAATGAAAATGTGGTTCTACAAAGTATGGACTCACAGTGACTGAATAGATATGCACACCGTCCTTTTCAGCTATGTATTAACAGAAACAAATAGTGTCTTTTTCCTTCACATTTGTTTTGGTATATCATGGGAAATCCCAGTAAGATGCAAGTTCAAGTGATTGGAATACTTTTGTAAGTTAATGTATGCATAAAAAACTGTGGTTGACAAAATATGGAGAGGAAGTAGAAGAAGTTCTTTTATCAGTCACATTCAGTTTGTTTTAACTAAGCCAAAGGACGTAATAGAGGTGGCGCATACAGGAGGAGACAGTAATATGATGATTTATTCTGAGAAAGACAAGGTCATTTGTCCTTCTTCAAGCAGTTAAGGAGTGTTCTACCACGAATCAGTTCATCCATGACTGGACTTGAGAGGACGAGATGATGTAATGTCCATGTACACGGGCTCAGAGAGCAGATGACGACGATTGATGGATGAAATGTGCTTTGTTCTGCCTTACACACAGGCAGCCGTCACCAACATTAGATGTCCCTAGGCATGCATTAGCGTGGCGAGCTCCTTTAGCATGCAGCTATCAATCATCAGGCATCGTGTTTGCTACAGGACGACTGACATTTTTGTATTTCCGCAATGTATGGCTTCTCTTTAATGCTTCTACCTCGTATAGTGACAATCTTCTCAAATGATGTCTCTTAAAGGAAGCACACAATGTGGCTCGATGGCGATAATAGCATCTGCCTTTGAAGTCTTATCTTTTATTCTTGAAGGGGACTGCCACTTCGGTACCCAATAGCTCATGTGGTGATGAATATTGGCTATGGATATGGTAAGCTAATCAGATGAAGTAACCTAATGCAACAGAATACGAGCACACTCGCGTTCAGGGATTCTTAAAAGCCTTCAACTTCATTTGAAATATTAGAGATGCCAAAAGAAAAAAAAAGGAAAAAATTAGGCAATCAGGCGGATGCTGTTTTACGGATCAAAGTTACCTTATGCATGATCTGAATTTATAAGGAAAGCCCAGGTCTGTAAAGCTGAGCGAGGAATCATCTCCTAAATAAAAATATACGTATGAACGATGGAGCAGGTGGAATTTGGCACTTGGCATATGTTGAACTGGTCTGCTTTGGGGATGTTGGGGTTTGGGGCCTCGTTCATCCTCCTCAACATTAAAGACACACAGAAATCAGGTCAATGTGGATAAAGACATGGAGTCTGACCGGAGCAGATGTCCTCTCAGTAAAGACATGACCCTGCACATTCGCCTTGGAGAGTGAAGCACAGGGCAGCTGTTGCTTTGCTACAGCTCAGGCAGCTGGATGTTTCTAGATTGGCTAAGGTCAGACCCAAAGTATATGCTTGGGTAACGAGGGACAAAATCATGGTGTGTGTGCATCTCCCTGGTTGTGTTTTGTATAGGAAGGTTGAATGTGAATATGAAAGCAAAGCAAACTGAATCAAAAATGTGCACAATGGCAGAGCAGATTCTTGGCAGAGGCCGTGTAGACGGTTGGCCAGGGTGGCAGCTACTGAAGAGAGTTCTGGTGCAACAGCAGACAAAAACAAACAATTCTTGCAAAGTTTGAAAACTCCAAAATAAATATGAAATCGATGCCAAAGGCAGCGTAGAATGAAATCAAGTTCATATGGAAATTTCCATTGCACTCGAAATTAGGCTGTTGAAGAGCTTAGAGCTGTTAAGACCAAATCCAATTTGTCGTAGCAGTTATGCATATGTCTGATTAGATTCAGATGTAAGTAATGGAAGAAAAAAAATCAACTTGTTTTCTGTTGCTATCACATGATTTTTGTTCAAAGTCACATCCTAATGCTTTAGTGACAAATGTTGTCACCCTATAATAGGAACCACCCATAGTGGCAGAAAAAGAGGGAGGTTTATTTTACACATAAACTCAAGCATCAGGTCAAGGTTATTTTTTTGTTGTTGTCATTGACTAAGCTGTTTGATGAAGTTGAGAGGTGAAATTGGTAGAGCTAAAATATTTTATCCAAGTCATTTCACCATTTAAATCTAACAAAAACTTTTTTGTGTGTGTTAAAGCCAGCATTTACTGCCTCTGTAATCATGTAAATTATTTTAAAATGTAAGTTTCTTTTCTGCAGGTCATCTCACTAAATGTGAAAAAGCTGCATCCCAAAAATTCTTTAAACATTTAACCTTTTAATGGTACCCTGCTTTAGGTAGAAACTCGTGTATTGCTTTGAATGGCTCACACATACTCTTTGCAAAATGATCTGAGTTTTTCTCACCTAGTCCCTGGAAAAGCTTGGAAAATGACAAATTCTAATTTTAATGATGCCTATGCAACCAAACAATGAAAAACCAGCTTATAGGCAGACTTGATGATTGTCTCTTCCAAAACTTGAATTTAGCACAGCAATTAGGCAGTGCTCTTTCTTTAGCATAAATGACTACTGTGGTCAATGAGCTTCAACTAGAAAGCTATGAAACATCGATCCACTCTGTTAATACCATCTGATTCACCAGATGACCACTTAATCCCCCCTGGAGCTCATTAAAAACATTTATACTGTAACAAAATTGAGGTTTTTAACCTTGCAAGCAAATATAAACAAGGCCTTCAGGTCACCACATTTGGGTTAAAACTTATCACACATGTTCAAGAGGTAGTGGTTCATCTTAATCATCCAGAAAAAGGTTCTTTGAATGATTGCAATCAAAGATTCCCTAAATCTTCAGGGGAAGTTAATCAAAAGGTTAATATCAAACCTCATCCCAGTGTTTGCTTATGGGAGTAAAAACATCAACGCTCGCATAAAAGAAACATCAATGCTCAACCTTAACTGCAGGTCGGCCTTAAAAAGAGACTTATGAGTGAGTGTGATTGGGAGGAAAAATGTTAGTTCCCCAAGAAGAGTAAAGATTGCAATTGTGAGTGATGCAATGGAAAAGAGATGGCGAGATTACTTAAAAAAAAAAGAAAAAAGAACTGGGTGGACCATTATGCCCACAAAACTCTGGGATTAGATATATCTGGGATTGCTTCAGTTCGTAACGGGCAATTTCACCTATGTTTTTCCAATAAGTACATCTCAGAAGATGAGATGAAACATCTTCTGAGATGAACATGATTTGGCTCATGAGAACAAAACATGATTCAGCTTATTTTAATGTGTAAATCGCAAGTTTTTTTTTTTGTTGCCCGTTTATTGAAAAGTTTAACAAATCAACAAAATGTGTTTTTATCACATGAATTCTATGTAGAAAAGAAATACCACTTTTTTTTTATTGATACAGACTTTCTGAAGAAATGTTCCCAATGGTACAATGAATGTGTTTTGTGGTCAAAGCTAAGGCTGGTGCAACAAGCACAGCACTGCAGTATCAAGAACGACCTTTTTTAGTCATCTGCATGGGTTCTGTTTGGATGAATCTCTTGTTAACTCTCAAACGTTTGGGAAATAAAATACTAGCACTCTGAAGCACTCTTTAGAGAAAGATAATACTGACTTTACAACTGGTTATGTGTAGAGCGGCATCTGCGGCACCAAGATTGGCCAAACCCTGAGCTGCAGTGTGTGCCAGAGAAGTGTTTGTACTCAGAGGGAGCCTTCCTGTTGCAGAGTAGTGCAGCATGCAAGGATCAGCATTAAGACTTTTTGCTTTGGACAGAGAATACTCCGTCAAAAACCCCCAAAAAGCAACAAAAAAGATAATAGAAAGACAGAAAAATATAATGGGATGTAAACGTAGCGTATTACAAATCTGTGGAGCAGCAGGGGATGGAGACTGATGATCATTTTCACAAAATCCTGTCATATATTTTGACCGTGTCAATCAGATTTAATACAGATATTAGAATGACTGTGAAAAGAGGTGAAACGGGATAATGGGACTAGTGAGAATAATCAACACCTACCTTTACATAGTAAAACAACCAATAAAACAATCACCCTATCAACATTCAAAAGCACGCTTCCCATTACACTCATACACAATCATTTCCATGAATATTGTACTTTCATATTAACAAAACAGACACTCAAAGTCTACCAAATAAAAAAGTCAGAAAGGTCTTTGTTTGCACACACTATTCGGTTAGCACTATAGCGGTTTATATCATGCAGCACTTTTTATTTCCTCAGAAGTCGATCAACACGAGGTCAGCCGGGACGACAAGATTCCATTAAAGCCTCAAAATTATGTTCAAACCCAAAAGACGCTTAGTCTACAAGAGCAAAGTAAAAAGTAAAATTGCATACCCTTGCATTAGAAAGTGCTCCGTATGGAGTTATTAGCAATTTCCTTGCACTTTGATATAAATGAGAAAATATGTAAGATTTCTTGTAAGTTTTCATGTAAGTTGGGTTGGACAAAAAATATCCCCACTGGTAATCAAAAGTCTAGTTATCATGTATACCAATATACTGTAGGTGCTGGGTTTGGATTTATTTGGACTTACATTTAAAAGCGGTGACAGTTCCACCACAACCATGGGCTCACTCGGCTGAGGTTCAGGTCGCACCGTCACCGTCAGGATCTTGGAGTTGATCACCACAGGAGGACTTGAAGTACAAACACATAAGAAATTGATGATACAAAGATATACATTCATTATATGTGCATGTTTTTGGAGGATTTCAGGGAGCACGTAGAAAAAAACTCTCTGAAATCCTCCAAGTAAGTGAAAAACAATGAGAGGGAAAGGGCGATTTGGAGAGGGCCTTGGTGAAAACAGAATTCTATCCCCGTTAACATTTAGTTGAGCTAAAGACAGAAAACGGTCTCAAAAGATCCAACTTTCCCGCAACCAAGAGGGCTGACCTGAATAAAATAACCCATTATCACAGCTAAATAGATCCTGACAGAGGATTTTAATAACCTTTGCATTGCCTTCAAGTTATATACTCTGTTTGGGAAGTGATAAGGCTTGTAGCTAATCCCGAAGTTAACATAAAAAATGTGTCAACTTAAAATACATTATTGTATGTTGCAAAAGCACAAGAATGGGGAATCCACCAGCGAAGACACTTGGAGAAGTTTAGGTTTAAACCTAAAATCTTGATACCCTTGAACACTGAAAGACTTTCTGGTGCAATATAAAGTTATACACCCTTGTAATTATGTCTAATTACACTGTGTATTTTTTGTTTCTTTTTATCCTTGGAAATTATGGATTTTGCTGTTTAAACCAAGACCAATAGCTGATCTAAGTGCTGCACAAGGTATATAGTCACCAGTAGCATAAACACTCAAAATAGAGTAGAATAAAAGGAAAGATTAAATCATTATAAACAGTAAAATAGGTCAAATATCCGCACTGCACAGATGACCCAAAACTGCTGCACCCAAGATGTCATGAAGCTCTTTGCATGGACAAAAAAGGAAATAAGCTCTTGCCCTTCAAAGACTGGGAAGTTGACCATTAACAAACATGACAATGGAAAAGTAGTAGAATTAAGGAGGAAACTCTATATTATTATTATTATTATTATTATTATTATTATTATTTCAGAGGAATAATAATCTAATCTAATCTAATAAAATAACATCAAGAGAAAGAAACAAGAGGTGAGCGCTAACATTTTTGGAAGGAAATAATTTAAACAAATAACAAAAGTACTCACTTTGGTCCGGGGAGGATGATGCCAAGGGTTCTGTACAAAATGGCTCCAATGACATAATACATTGTGGTTTCTGATTCTTCCCCAGGCTCTAAAAAAAAAAGATAGTAAAAGAATAATTATCAGATAAATGCTGTAGAAAACAAACTCCAATTCCTTCCCAAAAACAAAGACAGAAGAATCAAATGTTTGGCAGCAGTGGCTGAGCGGGTAGAGTAGTTGTGGATTTGACTCCAGCTGCTTCCTCGTTCCACAAGTTGATGTGCCTTTGGGCAAGGCACATAACCTCAAGAGGTCTACTGATCTGTGTATTGTTGTATGAATGCATGTGCATCCATGACTGTGATTGGCCGAATGTAGCTCTAGTGAAAAAGCACTTTGAGTGATATATAAATAAATTCAGCCCATTTACCAAGTCAGTTGTGGGATAGATTTCACTGTTGTGGGAGGTAAGCAGGTGACTATGAACAATTAAAATGTAAAACTTTATATTTTGGTAAATCCCTTTATTTGGAAAACAACAGTAAGACCAGCTATCCTAGAAATATAAATCCCACTTTGGACTAAAGATAATGCCAAAAGAAAAAGCGTAAAATCTGTGTTTGGACCTAAAATCCAGACATCTACAAGTTAGAATTCATCAACATGAAGTTATTTAAACCGCATTTTGTTCTTCTCTCAAATTGTTGCTTACAAATGCTCTGTTGGCTGCATCACCATACAAAAAGTCAGTAAACTGCTGTGCATGCCTAAAAGATATGACAGTTACACATTCGCTCTAATTATGTGTCCAAGCTGGAAAAGTGAGTCATGCACTCTTGCTGATTCTTTTTCTTTGTGCGGATGGAGATGTGGATTGTGTCAATTTGTTCGAAACTCCCGGCCAGCAGCTTAACTACTGTGCGGCTCGACCTGTTGTAACACAAATGCCTCATTAGTGAACAAAGTCCAACACTAAAATGGGCCAAGTTTTGAAAAAATAAAAGTTCAATTGGAGATTTAAATCATTATGGTGAATGACCTTGCCCTATGTCCTTGATTTAAAAAAGCCTTTTTTTTTTTTTCTCAGCAGCATACGCTTATTTCTATCTACCAACCCTCACTTTAACCATTAATTGCTTCATCATATTATGTTATATCACATCCGTCCAAGACTTTAATCCGTACTCAAAAACAGCTCAGTTTTCTAAGGAGACAATGTCTCAAATTTGCAGGGCCGAGGGGGGTTGGAGAAGAAAAAAGAAAGGGGTTCATGAAGAGAGAAGCCACTCTCTCTTTCACTCTTTTACATTGTGAAATGATCAGGAACAAGGAGTGAGGAGAGAGCAGGAAACAGAGGGAAGCTGATGGAATCAGACATTCTGGGTGACTCATCTAAAATCTGTCTGCCTGCTGCCTAAGAGGTAATGCTTTGGGAGAGAAATAGTAGTGCGAGAGAGACGAGGAAAAAGAGGAGACAAAAAAGATCTCAACAGCGGGTGAAGTAAAGAAAAAAGCAATTGTGAGACTGTGAGGGGGCAAAAATTCTAGATCAAAGTCAGGATGAGAAAGCCTGAGAGTTTGACGGAACCTAATTGGACTGGGTTTGTGAAAGCATGCAAATGAGAGAGTCAGTGCATTACAGCAAAATGGTAAATCAGTGCGTGAGGGGGTGGCACTTCCGCACTCAACGGTGATTAATGCCACAAAAGCACTCAATCACAAAACTCTAATTCCCCGAGAAGAGAGTTTTCGTCACTCTCTTGCACCCGCTGCATGTCGGAATGATTAGTGGTCAGCCATAATCCGGCAAAATGGCAAACCACCAGTCACCATCAGTGAACTTTAATATGCCATTTATCAGGAAAAGATATCCTCGGAGTTGATGCTTAGCCAGAAATTTACTGTTGCAATTGGTAATTAAAGGATATTACCGTGCATGTTTGCTTTTGCGCTTCTTTCGTCAGAGTAAAAAAAAAAAAAAAAAAAACTGTGGTGAGCTGAACCAGTAGTTTTGCTCATGGTGAAGTATGTGTCTTCAGATATTTGTGTCATGAGAGGTGCTGATGTTCTGCGGTGAAAACTTTACGTCTTCGAATTCATGTGGCACATCGGTGGTATACTTGACATTTTGTAGACCAACTGACATGCATCTCATTTTTTTTACCCTCACTGGCACATGTAAACTCATGGCTTCCTTCAAGGAAAGATTCTTTCTTAGGTATGATTTCCAGATGCCTGAAGGCGCTGCATACATCCGTTCAAAGGTTTTTATCCAAGTCTAACCTCCATGGGAATGTCTAACAATGTTCAGAAAAGAGATGTGCTACAAATACCATATATGAACTGCTCTGGTGTCCATATCAACAAGGCAACAAGAAGATTCCTGGTTACAGCTGGTAAAAGATTGTCACTGTCCACAGTGAAATGGGTTCTGTAACGACATGCTAGAGGCCACTTGGAGAGGAAGACGTCATTTACTCCAAAAGCAACAAAAAAGTCCTTATTTTTTAGAGATATTTTATGTAGCCTCCTATAACTAAACAAATGTTACATTAGGAGAAAAGCAACAACAAAAAGAAAAGAAAAAAACAGAATGCCAGCCAGAGCATTCACATCTGCAAAGCACGCGGGTCGGTAGCATCCTCTTTTGTGGGTATCTTGCTGCAGGAGGGACAGGTGCACTTAACAAAATATACAAAATCATGAAGAAAGAACATTATGTGCAAACATTTTAAGATCTTCAACCAGGAAGTTAGAGTGGAGGAGCAAATAGGTCCTCAAAGTGGAGTCTGTATAGGCATACAGACAAATTACTTACAAAATACAAGACAGGAATTCAAAGATATTAATCCCATAGAAAATTTGTGGACTGAGCTAAAAATGTTAAAATCATGGACATAGTTTGTGAAATTATTATTGTTTTTTTATCCCTAATGGTTTAAGGGTGTTGGTTCAATGCTGTATGCATACTGAATGTCCACTGAATTCATATTCATTAGTTAAAACGTGGATTAGTTGAATATTTACTAGTCAATTAATCAGAAAACACATGGCAGATAAAAACAGTCTGGACAAGAAATGTGAGGTTTTGTACAATTTATTCTATTAAGATTGAGCAGAATGAAGACTGGACGTCTTGAGTGCCTCCTTAAACTAATTTATATCACCATTAACATTGCATTTAATGCATTTATTTCAATATAACTTTTGTAATGTTGTGATTATAATGACACTAGGAGGGAAAGGACTTGGAAAAAATCTTGCTTATTTGTAAAGTTATAAAAAGCCAGCAGAGAAATTACCTATTTTGACTTTATGCTCGATTCCCTGTAGTCAACAATGACATGACCATGACATATTTCTCCTTTAATGCGCAAGGATAAGATGTGCTTTGTTCTCTGAAAGAGAGTTAATGAAAGCATTAACTAAGCAGTGGTGTGAAGAGTTTTTCAAGATATAAAGTTCCATTTAAAGACCTCCTGACATCTTTCGAAGAAAACCGATTATGGTTGAAGACCATTTCTTTTTTAAGTTTCCAGTGGGTGAGTTGCACTCTGTTTTTGAAAGACAGTCTTTTGACGCATTCATTAATGACCTAGCTAAATACGTATGTAATTGTATTGCTGAAGCAAAGGATTCATTGCATCTATGCGTGTTGGTGAGAAAAGGAGAAAAACGGAAGGTGTTAGTCAAATCAAAAAGCAGCAAAGAGGAGTCTCTGCCTCTGCTCACCGAAGAGCTTCATGAACCCCATCAATTGGCTACATGCATGTGCCTCAATGAGCACATGTACTCAAACTAAACTGCCAATGGGGCTTTATGATAGCATTTAAGCTGTCCATCTGAGATGGGCTTTCATAATGTGGTAAATGAACCAACCAAACAAAAAGCAATCAGATGAAACCATGGCTTCGCAATGGTTTCATCTGAGGATTCCCGCTAGGGGGCAAAGAGCACTCATGTTATTCTAACTTAACTGGCTATGTGCAATTTGGAAGACACAGTCTAACCAAGTGTTTAAGGCAAGAAGGCAACAGTCTGTGTGGAATGTCTTATGAGGAAGTGCCTGCATGAATGTGATTCAGCTGGGCACTTTTACTGAACAATAAGCAATACGTGAAAAACAAACAAACAAACAAAAAAACAGGCATGAATATCAGTAATTCCCAGTTCACCATAAACAGCTCAAGATTTTTCAATAGCCTTTCATTGCAGTTGGGAGACTTAATGAAATAAAAAAAACAAACTTGAACTCAACAAGGAATAGAACTCCCAGTGATGATGAAGTCATCACTGGTCATGATGACCAGTGATGACAGTGATTTGGAGTCAACACCTCCAAATTGCAAAGATTAGGAAGTGAGAAGATTTTTTTAAGGTTCCAATTCAAATGAAAAAATTTATTCTTCACACTTAAGAGTAGCCTTCGCCTCATTCATAGCTATTACTGGGGAGGAAAAGGATAAGGAGGAGAGAAAAATAAAGCTCAGGCTATTTTAACAGACTTAAATTTAGCTTTTGAGATTTACCTTTTCCATCTTCCTAAACAGTAGGAGTTCCAGGATAAGCCCATGTCAGCGAGCAGAATGAAAAGAATAACAATAGGTGAGTCTCCCCCACGACTTCCACCATGATGTTTTAAAATCAAACACTATCATCAGCATGAGTTAGAGGCCAGAGAATGCTTTGAGCTTTTGGCCTACAGCCTCTCTGAACTTTAATTTGAAAGGGGATGGAGTGCCAGACAGAAAGTCTGGCAGTATAATTTCCTGTGGGATGTGACCTTTGGCTTTGGTGGAAGTGGATCACATCTGCCACAGAAATTTTCTTCCTGCTCTTTTAATCTTTTCCTTGTTATCCTTATAAAATCTTATCTTTCCTGCCTCTAGGTATATATTTTTTTATTACTGTGTTCTACCTGTATGATTCTTGTTTTAGTATTTAGAAAATACACTGTATATTTTGAAAGTTGCATTGGGGTAACTCACAGCCCTCAAAAGGGAAAGGAGTATTTAGAAGACATCTTCGACAAACAACATTCATCTCGCTTGTGTTTGTCAAAGTGAACTGCCGTCATTCAAAATTCTGTCAGCAGGATGCCGTCACCAGGGAATACAGCAAACTTCCATACAGATAAAAGCCATACATCTTCCATGGAGGCCCTCCTGGGCCATTTAACAGCCCAAATCCTTCTCAGCTTCGTCCTTTAAAATTCTTGAGAGGTCTTCTGTGGGTCTACGCAAGTAACGTCTATGAATGTGTGAATTTTACTGGGACAGCTGCTCTGACCTTGAGAAAAGTAGGCATTCATGGAAGCAGATAGGATGAACAGAAATAAGGCAAAGCACAACAGATGTTGTGCTTCAGATTCCCAACTTCCATATTAACTGATTACTATTTGTTTCTAGCTTCAGAGTAATGCTTTTGAGTCACTATCCGTAGGCTGAGAAAGCATGAAAAAGTAATTGCTCTCAGTTATGATATCCCAACAACTCAGTTTGACAATAGCAGTGTAGCAATGCAGATTGTTTTTCTTTTTAATCAAGCTAATTATTTTTCAGTATGGACTTTATCCATAGACTTTCTCCTACAGTCTCCGTGTCTAATGGACAGAGGGAAAATGGTCAATATGCAAAAGAGCATTGAACGTAGAAATTTAAGCTTTCCCATGCTTCACTTTCCTTGAAATAATTTAAGTACAAAAATATTCTGCTGCTCTCATCTGAGATAAAGAGCTTGAACCACTGCTGAACAGTCTGGCTATTTGGAGAACAGACTCCATCCCGAGTCCAAACATTTATAATGTTTGTGTGACATTATAAATGTCACACAGACTCTTAAATGTGATTTGATTCACAGACCTCTCAAGGCTGCAGTTATTGTTGTTGCTTGTGAACCCTTTTTGTTTTTTGGGGGGTTTTTTGAAACACATTTTCTTCTAACTCAACTTTTCACAGTTCCAGCACTCTGAAGCGATTTTGGCAACAATGTCTAGAGGTTTACTTTACTTTACTTCTGAAAGCTGTCAAAACAATGTCAAACGAATCTGTTTAAAATACGACTTTTTTTTATTGAGTTAATGAACTAGTCTTTTTTTTTTCCATTTACAGTACACTCTAATTTATAAAGTAGCACCTGTATGTTGATTATATATATGGTTTGGCTATGAACATGCCAGCCAGGCTAGTTCAAACACCTGCAATGGTTTAGGCCAGATGAAATCTATCCTGACACTCTTACCCTCAGCAGGAATGGTAAAGACTTCTTTAGGGATGTAGAGCTTGTCCTCCGCTGTTCTGGCCCAGTCCTTCATCCCTCTCCGTCCCTTCATGGGAAAGTTGATGTCACTTGAAACTGCCGACACTGGCTCTCTTTGAATGGTTATCACTAAAAACAAAACAAAAAAACATTGAAAAACTTTGATCGAATTCAGCAGGAAAAAGAGCGCTCGAGCACAAAATCGACGAGTGAAAATTGTGAAACGAAGGAGTTGATCTTAAGTTATTAGAGCAATGTTGGCAGAGGGTTCAAAACTTTCACGAGCAAAATATAATAAGTAAGTGAATAAGTCTGTGATTGGTGTCAAAACAATGTTTTTTTTGGGGGGTGGGTTTTGTAACGAAAGGTGATTTAAGATCCCGTGGACTTACTGAGATTGTTAGTGACTGTCAGGAAACTCTGAAAAGGCTTCTGTGCTTCTCCAATGAAATGAATAAAATCTTCTAATATTCTCATCAGCAAAGCAGCACCGGGAGCGACCTGTGGGTAGAAAGATAAAAAGAAAGACGGAAAGGTGATTCCATTTTAAAAATTCAAAGCAGCTTCGAGATCATTGCACAGTCTTTAACATCAGATAACAATAACATAAAGTAATTACATAAATGTAGGAGTCAAACAAGTATTTAGTTACCCAATGGGGAAAAGCTACATTAGAACCAAGCTCGCTTTATGAAAACGTAAATGCCCGTTAAGCCTAATAAATGATTCTGGCATCAGTCCCTGCAAAAATCCCATTAATTGCTTTAAGAACAGGAGCTGTGTGGGAATTTTGACCCATCCTTTGCCAAATTCTGCTAATTCAACCATATTATATATTTGTCAATATCAACATACTTAAAGCTTCATATTTTCATCCACTGTGCCAGCTTAAGGCAGACCCCACTATGCTCAATAGGGGTTAAAATTCAAGATAAAAAAAAAAATGTAGTAATACATATTTATCTGGATTCTGAAGTGGATGCTTGTGAATTTTGATTACTGAAGTGGCTACGTTAAACAAGAGCGTATAGTCCCCACGACCTCCCTGCAATGAAAACCGCAACACAGCGAAGGGAGATAATCAAAGATAACAAAATTCATCTCAAGTTTTCTCTCAGTGTTTAACATCAAGAACAACCTTTCAGCAGAAAATAAAGTGTAGCCATCAACAGAGCAAGATTTGCTTGTCAAAGCAAATGTTTGATGAATAGTCGGATAATCACAGCTCTGACTGGGAGTTGAAATAACCTGAAATATCTATCTACAGTTTGATGTTGTGAGATTTTTTTCTGAATCGTATTTTTAATTGACAAAACTTCCCTTACATTTCCATTCAGTTTTTGCACACACTGATGGTATTTAGCTATATTTTCTGCAGCCAGTACATAAAACGTGCGTATTTCAAATAAAACTTTGAACTATACATGTAATACTTAGGTGCTGATGGAAGTACTTTGAGAGTGGAATTTTTCGGAGGTACTGCTTGGCGTAAAAACTTCAGGAAGCGGGGATTTAGCTCTAGACTGACTAAAAATAGTGACCATGTGGAATAAGTTCTGGGTTGTTTATTGTTCCCAGTTGTCAAGTAAGCACGTGTTTACTCGGGGGCATCTGCATGGGTGAAATGCTTAAATTTCACATGCGCAAACACACACTGTAATTAATAGGTAGACACTTTACCTGATGTGCGTCCTCCCACTTCTCCAGATTTTCCAAGTCCAACATGTGGCTGACAATCTGGAAGAATTTCTACACACAGGAGTGAAAACCCGAGTTAATGAGGGAGGACAATTGTCAGATTGCCCGCTACTACAAAATCCTCCTCAGATGCACCAGCTGTCCATACTACGGGCATGTTGCATGTCTATCATTTCTAAAAAATAACAAAACACTTTTGCATAAACAAATCATTACAATTCTTAGCAAAAGTATATCCCCCTCATTTAAATTTAGTTTTAAACCCACAAATTTCATTTGAGTATTTCTGTGTGATTATGTGCGACAAACCAACAAGTTGTTTTATAATTTAGAACTGGAAGGAAAACAAACATTTTTGAAATTTCTAAATCAAAATACACTCAACAAAAATATAAACGCAACACTTTTGTTTTTGCTCCCATTTTTCATGAGATGGACTCAAAGATCTAAAATTCATTCCAGATAAACAATATTACCATTTCTTTCAAATGTNCATCAAGATGCTGATCTGACATCATGATTAGTGCACAGGTGTACCTTATACTGCCCACAATAAAAGGCCACTCTGAAAAGCGCAGTTTTGTCTCAGCAAAATGCCACAGATTTCGCAAGCACTGAGGGAGCGTGCAATTGGCATGCTGACATCTAAGGTCATCTTGATTTCTTCAAAGATTTCTGTATATTTCACTGCCACTAAATGCCTTTTGTTTAGCAATGACTTCTTTCTTTTAACTTTTCGTTAAATGCCAAATTTGTGTTATAGTTATGCTGGCAACATAGGTTCTCCATTCTGAACCTGATCTCTGAAGCTCCTCCACAGTAACTCTGAATCTACGAGTTTCTGTGTTTACATGGATTCCATGTTGCTCTGAGATATTCGACACATGCTGCTTTAAACTTTAAACTACCTTAACTTTATCCCTGACCTTTGTATGTTCCTTTGTCTTCATGATGCCGCTTGCTCACAACTGGTTTTGAACAATTCTCTCAGGTATTTACAGAAGAGCTCCGTATATATTCCGTGACTTTGTCTGTTTATTATGAAACCTCCGGAGGAAACTGTTTTTTTTTTGTGGGTGGTTTTGAGGAAAGGGCATGAAATACAGAAGATTTTGCAAAACTTCTTGAAAGTCGTTTGTCCCCCTTTTCCTTCCGCTTCAGTTATGAACCGCTTTTTTTGCTGGTGTGTCACACAGAACCGTAGTAATTCATTGGAGTTTATGATTGAAACTTGACAAAATGTGAAAAGGATCAAGTACCTAAACACACTTGGAGAGAAAGTACAATTGCAAACAGCAGTCTGTTGCATATTACATTCAACAGCAACTCATTGTTATTCATAACCAGTGAAGCAGAAAATACAGGTTCTTCAAGGAACGCAGGTTGGGCCCACCTGCACGTCGTCGGAAGCTGGGATGTAGGTTGCTCTTTTGAAGGTGTCCGTCACATTTCGCAGGATCTCCGTGGAGAAGAGAAGGTCGCCACTGTAGTAGCTCCTCCTCTGCAAAAGTTCCAGGAGACTCCGTACGATCTGAGACATCCCCTCCCCGGCCAGGGTCCTCTGACCCTTCGCAAGATGCTCTAGCAACTACAATGCATTGAGAAATAGAGACATTTAGGAAAACAGACAGCTTCGCCTTTGACTTACAAAACAACCGTGACACAAACGAAACGCACGTAAAATATGCAAACCAAAAAAAAAATTTAAAAATGCACCATCATTTTATACTCCATGCCTTAAACATAGCTTGAGTTCGGTCAAAACTTGTAACTTGATAGGTTGAAAAAGAGAATCCCCAAAATGGCGAGATAGCCAGGCGATTGAAGAAGAAATAAAATAAAAGTGTTTTAGCAATTTAAATGTTCAGTTTTGTGGGTGCAGTGACATCTACAGGCACACGCAAACTGCACCAACTATACACATGCAAGAGTTCTTTTAGCTGCAAGTGTTTTTCTTTTATTAATTCATTTGTATGTAGAATATTTTAACTTGCAAACAGTGGAAAGCAATCATGCATGTGTGAAACACCTGAGTGTTCATGTGACATTTAAAGAATTAAATCGAGCCAAACGTCACACATTTTCATAACAAAAATTAAGCGTTAAATTAAAAAAAAAAATGTATCACAAGAGAAATTGCAGATCTTTTTTTGTTGTTGTTTTGGGATAAAGGAGTATTTCAAATTGATTTTATGCAGTAAGCTGTGGATTATTTTTTTTGCTTTTAATTTTTCTTTTTTGGTCTCTATGATGCAAACATGCAAGAAAGGTGAGATGTGTACAAAGTCAGACAGAGAGAGACACAGACCCGAAGGAACAGATGATAACAGCTTCACACAAAATAAATAATTAAATTCCGTTAGTAATAAAAGGTTGAAACAGAAGCTAAGAGTGCAAACAGATCTATCACGCATAATTCCTGACCCCCATCTTCTTCCACCATCATGGAGTAGCTTTGAAAAGGTTGAAGTTCACAGAACAGGAAAGGGGTCTCCCTGGTGAACACATTCATTAGCCGAGTTCATTAATTGATAAGTGCGAGTGCAACACCCTGGGAAATCTAATTAGAGATAGTGAGGACTGGAGCTGAGAGTAAAGAGATTGCATGTCTTCTGTTTTGAGTAAACCTGTTAAAAAATGCAGTTGATTTAAGGTAGAGCATAGCTACAAAGTCAACTTTGAAGTGGAGAAAAACTTCTTATTTTCTCCCACTTTAACCCAGAAAAACACAACCTGCTGCAACAAAGCGATTCAAATGATGTAACCTGGACAAATACACGTGTTTTCTTCTCTGTGCCTGGGTTCACGGTGTAAATAAATCAGCAAAGAGCAGTTCTGATACAAAGAAAATATGTGATGAAAGCTAACTTACAGCTAAATGCAATTGTCTATACTCAAGGGAGACGCATCTGGCGAAGCTCGGAGGACCCCAGAAAGCAACTCCGTTATTGTCCAGCATACATCGACGACTAGCAGATCCTAGAAAAGAGAATTAATTTTTCTTTTAAAAAACATGTTATACAAACTGGAATAAATGCACAACATTTTCTCTAATTATGCCCAGTAAAATCCTACAGAACCACAGAAGACATGAACAAGATGTTCTTTCTTCTTCAACAATGAAGTATCAGAGCAGCTTTTTTCTATATGCCACCAAATTCTGTCAATTTGAAAAGATGTTCAATATTATTTAACTCCATGAAGTACTCCTTGAATGCAGAGGCAGCTATTCGTTTTTGTTTTCAGTTAAATTTGTACTTTCATCAATACATTCCTCAGCGACCGAAATTGAGGACATTGCTGATCTTGTTAAGGCCCAAACTGGAAATGATTTTGACATTCCTAAGTTAAAAACAAAACACCAGACATGTATTGGTCTTTTTATTATTCAGCTCCATTCTAACACTTTGATCTACAGTCATATGTGATTCTGTCAGATTGAGTCTGGCATGTTTAAATAATAATGACTGTGTGTTCACAGTCAAACATGTTCACACAGAAGCCCGTGTCCTGCATGCTTTAAAAAAAAAAAAAAAGGGCAATCATTAGTGTGCAAGATTTATCTTCAAATTGCATTGATTAAAGAATGGAGAAGCCATAAAGGCCTCAATCAATCTGAAACTTGTCTAATTTGTTGATTCCATTCTTCAGCTTTCTTTACAATTATTTTGCAGAACGTGAGCAATTAAAACTGTTGTTCTTGTTGTTTCAGTATCAGTGATGCAATTATATTTCTTCAAAAGTTAATCTCATGATTTGCTCATGTCTTGGTCAAAATTCTCCCATGAACTTGCTTTTAATCTAACAGTGTATGCTCACTTTTGCATTCTTCTACTACTACTACTTTCAGTGACAGACAGGGTTATTCACACCTCTGTTGAGAATATGCTGCAGCATAAATAAAAAAAATAAATAAAAATCCAACCTACAGTTCTGCTACATAAAAAAACAAAAAGTGTAATTTGAAGAAATCCCCAGAGACACAATTATGGGTGCCTCTCATGCCAAGACCTTGTTCAACCCTTTTTGGCCAGAGGACGGCACTTGCTCTTTTCTGTAACATTTCATAACAGAAGGTGGATTTTGTGAGTGTTCATAAATATGAGTGTTAGTTTGCCCAACATTTTGGATTATTACCTTTCTCAGAGACCCAATAGTAACCAAAGTTCAGCTTCCAGGCAGATGCTACCAGAGTTTTATTAAAAGATCATCCACTATGTCAAAGAGTTTTGTGATCCTTTGAGTTTCATCCCTTTTGGTCTTGAGCTCAATGTAATTTTGGGTTCATTTTGCATTCAGTGATTATTTTACTCATCCCTACGCTTTTATGTTTGGCATGTGTAGTTATTTCTCCTTTGTTCCTTCGATGCGTTTTCATGCTCTCTTGCCATTCTACATCAGTGTTCGTACTCCCACCTAGTTAGATGTTTTGCTAACTAGACTCACCTGATCACTATTCTGCTAATCACCTTTCCCAGCGTTCTCTCGTTCATTTACCATTTATTCAGGATTCTAGTGTTCAATGTTCTCATTCACGTTCCAGATGCGCAATTATAGATTGGATTTTTGTTTTGTTTTGCTACATCCATTTCTTTTTATGTGCATCTTTGGATGCTGTATTTTATCAGATCTCTACTTTCCTCATTATTTTGCCCACATCCTGATTGATTTTGGGTCCAATAGCAAAAAAAATAAAAAAATAAGGTACAGAAAGTTGATTGCGTACATTTTACACTTTAGACCTCCCATCATGCTTGACAGTGGACATGAACCACATTTACATTTTGTTTAACACGTCTTTACAAAGGGGTGCAAATAAATCTGACCTACACAGCAAACACACAATCGGCAAACTACAGCTGATTCCCTCCGAAGGCGTGTGTCACTTACCGATAACATTTGTTGGACACTTGTTGTAGACAGTTTCTCCGGCTGAGGCTCTCTTCCATGACATCGAAAGGAGGTGCTCGTCTTTGCATATCTCATGAGGAGCTGTGGAAAAGAAGGGGGCATCATCAAATGTAAAATGTAGTGAAGTCCAGCAGGCAAATAGAGTCACACTGACTCAACAGCTAAAAAAAAAAAAAAGAAAGAAAAAAATACAGTGACAGAAAAGCCCCCCAAAAAATGAAGATTCAAATCTAAGCTCTCCTACAGCAGCTCCCAATCTTCTTCTCTTGTACGTTTCGCGTTGCTCTCCGTCAGTGACATTGCCCCAGTGCAGTTTCTCATTCCCTCTTCATCTCACCCCCTCTTTATATTCATCTGTTTCTCCCCTTCTTTTCATAACCCTGATGGAAAAAAACAAAACAAAAAAAAAAACGAAGCGAGGACGAAGAAGAGAGTCCAAGGGGGCGATGAATGCTGGCAGAGGCAGATGCAGGGAGATGAATAGGGACAGAGAGCAAAGAGTAAAGACAGAGTGACAATATATTATGTCCCTTGCAATGTCAATAGACAAGATCTTTAAATTGTGCAGAAGACGGAGAGATTCCTTGAACAAAAAGCGAGTGGTCACAGTGAACCTTTAACCTTTGTAGCCCCCCCGCCCCCTGTCCCTCCCGTGAAGCTCAAGGCAAGAACAGACACATGTGGCACTCAGAAACAGGCATGAATATTCAAACAGCATTTGTCAAAAACCTGACAAAGCACAGGCCGGACTGTTGAGCAAAACTGTCCCTAAGCAGAGAGAAAAAAACAGAAGCACAGCGGCGTGAAACAGGCAGGGAGCTGAAACATAGAAACACTTTTAGAGCGATGAAAAGTGAAAGGAAACTCAGTAAACTGGCAGGATAAAAAGATAAGCATTACAAGCCAGGGCAAAAATTAGAAAAATATGGCAAAGAGAGAAGAGTGGAAAGATAATGAAAAGACGAGTGCAAATGGAATTGCAGTAGAGGTCAGTGGAGGAAGTATGAACTAATAGAAAATACACCTATTTTTTCCTGACAACTATTATCCATGTACTTTGAAGACATTATGGGTTTTTTTTAAATTTATTTAAGAGGAAAAAAAAAACCCATCCTGTCAGAGATTACAGGAGCAATACTGAATGAAACTAAAATGTTTGATTCAAGGCTGTTCTTCAGGCAAAAATTAGATAAGAGTATTCATAATCTACCTTTTTCACAAAAAAAAAACTTGCACATTAAAGGAAACTGTTAATATGCAGATTCATTGTACAAATAGTGATATATTGAAAACATTGTGTTTCTTTTCATTGTGTTGAATGCTCTTTCTAGCTAATAATAAAACAAAAATTCAGTTCCTTCAAAAATTACAATATTTCATAGTATGGTATGTCACTGCTGACCTGCCATACGTTCAGCGAACTGCCAATGACAGCCTTTACAAAGAGCGTAAGCCTCAATTGGCCATCGCTAAGGACGCTACCTATTCACAAAGTTTGTATTAAAAACTATCACTAAAAAGTTGAGTGGAAGGAAAAGTGCAGTAGAAAAAGGTAGAAATGTAACAAGAATCAGGCATAGCCTTATGAAGAAAAAAACAAAGTCCATTCATACTTTTGGGGGAAGTTCATAAGGACTATTGCTGGAGTCAAGTCATAACCCATATTGAAATTTTTCCACAAACAAGGTTGTATTTCAATAATTCTATTTCTGTTAGTTGATTATTTTTGGCTTGCCGCTGATGAAAACCCAAGGTACAGTGTCACAAAAGAAGAAAAAAAAATTAAGCATCTCATAAGTTTATTTAGTAATTTGAAATTTCTTGTTTGGTCTTCAATTTCTTTTTTATGCAGTATTCAAATTTTATGAAAACAAAGAAATTTTGGTTTTCAGTAACTGTAAGACGTCATCGAAATGAACAGTTTTAAAATATAAAACACTGAGTGAAATGCGAGTATACATATTAACTTGAACGGGTTTGCAGCAAAACGTTATCATTATTGTTAAGATGCATCTGTGCACAGTTCACCATTTGGCACTCTAACACACACAATCACTGACCGGGGCACTTCTTCTCGTTGCAGGACCGGACCTCCTCTCCTGAACCTTCACAGGGATAGCCTTGTTCCCCGCTGCCCTCGCACATCCTGTAGCGCCGCTGCCACCCAGAGTCGCACGTCTTGCTGCACAGACTCCAGTGGTTCCAGCTGCCCCAGTTGCCTCCACCTGACGCACAGGCACGTCACCACCAGTAAGTATCGGGAACAGGGCTCGACGTGGAGTATGAAGGTGATGGCGAGAAAATATAATGGCTATTTTTAAAGCGACTCATCAAGAAAAAAAAAACAAAAAATAAAGAAACAAGATATTTTTCTCTAAAGGGTTCTTGTAAAGAAGAAGAAGAAGAAAAAAAAAAGAGACAATTCAAATTAGGTTGCCAAACCGGAACACATTCACATGTGGAAAGGCATAAGCATTCCTTCAAAGAACGCAGTACTCTGTGTTTACATAATGTTGTTCAAAGGCATGTAAAGTGCCATGTCAGTGCCTTTTTTTTCTTTTTTTTCCTTTTTTCTCCGCCTTACCACTGCATGAAGGGTTGGCGCATTCCCTGCTCTCCTGATGAAGCCCCTTACACTCAGCCCAGCCATGCACCGAGGGACTGCAGCGCCTTTGCCTCATCTGGGTCCCCGTGTTGCAGGTCACGCTGCATTTTGACCACGCGCCCCACTCCAACCACTGGCCCTCCACTGCACAGCAGGGGGAGAGAGAGAGGGATGGAGGCGGGCGAGGAGAGACAGAGCAGATGGGTGATGGCGAGGAGAAGGAGTGGATATCGAGGCAAGGAGACATGAATTTCAAAGAGAGGAGAGCAAATGTGAAGTGTAAGTGGAAGGGAGGAGGAGACAGAGGGAGAAACAGGCCAGAGGATGACAAAGTGAGCAGGCAACAAGAAAATAGTTTCAGGGGTGGAGCACAAACGAATTTAAGGCTGAGGACGCATCCATGGAAAAGCAACACCACCTGCATCAAACTCCCCATCTATGGAAACGTTAAATATTTTAGTCTGCCGCAAAATACAGGGTTAGAACAATTGCTTCGTACGTCGTTTGCCAGAGTTCATGGAAAGTGCAGTCTAGTTCATGTTTTCTTGATATTGTTCTGTAAGGCTCTTGACTGGGTGTGGAGTAGAAATTGATGAACAGTAATACGGGTGAAATTCAGTGGTGATATAAAAGCTGTATCGTTAAGTAAGTCATGAGAAATAGATTTGAATGAAGAAGCAAGAGATGAAACAAGAAGATTAAAAACCAAGCCTCAAAACACATTACATTGGGTGGTGTTACATCAGATTGAGCTTTTCCTACTTAGGCGAGCTAAGGCTGTTAAAGACATTTTATTTGTTAAATGCCAGAAGAAGACTCATTATTAATTTTCAGGTTACACACACTGCTTTTATAATGTGTTAAAATAATGTATGATAATACAGATTATAAGTCAGTTTGTAAACTTCAAAACATCATGGATTTTTCAATCAAATTCAAACAAATTGTGCTGGTATAGACAGAAGACAATTATAGATCTGCACAAATGTGATTCTTGCTTGGGCACGGTGTCCAGATGCCTCACGAACCAGAAACAGACTGGCCCTCTAGCATCCCTGCTGACTGTACCCACTCGTTGTTCCTTGTGAACCCAATATGTGCAGTAGAGTTTTAATTCAGGACACGAACCATTTCACAGTTTTGGTTTATGTAGAATAGGTTGCAAAACTGTGTTAAACTTACTTGCACCATTGACTCTGATGTTAGAATAAAATATTTTTTTTTGAACTTTTTTTCCATAAAACACTTGTCTCAAAGTGGTTTATTTTTGACCGATAAATGTTTATCTTCAATATGTTATTGGCTAACAAGCAAGCGAAGAATGTGTCTGGAAACAGCAATATCCAACTTTAAGGGCAACACTGGATTTCAAGAGCTTTCAAGTCCACCTACAATATATTTTGTAATTTAAAATTTAACAATAACGTGAATGCAAAAGGAACTAAAAATCCAAAATATGTCAATCCAAAACGCATGCAAGATTCTCAGATTTTTGGTTAACTTTTTTTTTCATTTTTTATAATTGTTTCTTAGTTCCAAGACCTTCAAAGTTTAAATATATACATAAACTGACAGAAAATATCAATGTCAGTTTTTGCGTTTCGATATCCAGAAATGTGGTCATCATAGGAAAATTTGAGGTACATCTAGAAAAGCAAACTTGAACGGTATTATAAGAATGTCACTTGGTGTTGTAGTCATGCTGCCTTTCTACATTTACAGCATAAAACAAAACAATATGAAGGGCTCTAAAGCCTTCATATTGAAGCATTTTTTCTGTCTGAAAATGACATTTTCAGGATATTACATAAATACTAAAAATAAGTATTTGATATAAACTATTAAGAACATCTATCATTAAAAAAAAAAGCTTACATCACTTGTGTGATAGACCTATTTTAATTGTACATCATATTTAAAAGTTTTTTATTTTTTTATTTTACACCGATTGTGGTTCTGATTAGAGAAAAAAAAACAATTGGTTAAAAAATATATATTATACACATGAGTCTGATGGACTTCCTGCAGGAAGACTCCCATGATTGTAGCATCATTGGGCAATAAGTACATTACAGTAAATCATTCAAACTATATTGTGAATTGTGAAAGCATTAAACAATTTCCTCAAGGTGCATTTATCTTTGAATTTTTCATTGTAAACATCCTTTAAAAAATATATTTTTACACTTAAAGGTAGAAAACAGAAAAAAACAAAAAACCAGACAAGTAAAAAGCAGCAAAGACACAAAATAAAAGATCAGCACCCTATTATGAAGTGTAGTCTTGGATACATAGAACAGATTTGTAAAAAGTAACTCAAACTACAGAAAACGACCAGAGCCATTTTGTGATCCAGTAAGGGATCTACTGGTGAAGCATAAATTCTAGAGACTTTCTTGGTTCTATCAACAGGATAACAAGACAGGCGTAATTAACAGCAAACAGCAGCATCCAGACTGCTGAGGCACAGCTACGCTCTGCTGCAATGACAGCATGAATGTGTTTTTGAAGGAAACAGTAAAAAAAAGAAAGAGTGTTTCTCTGCGTCCTTGCCACAGAAACTTCAGAAATTAGCCAATTAAATCATCTGACCCATGGAGACAAAAAAATATAAAGATAAAGAAACATGTTTCTACCTGACAATGAGTAGGAACGGATTACCAATTATTAGCTGAAGAAGAAGAAAGGAACAATACTTCACTTCACTAACTGTAAACAGGACAAAAAAACATACAAAAGGAGGATTGTTACACACTCTTGCAAGATAAAAGTCTCACAGTTCCCCAACATGGATAATGTCTGGAGAGACAATGGATAGAAATGCATCAAGCCCTAATTGGGAGACCAGGCCAAGCACAAAACAAATACTTAAAAGCTGAACTATGTCTCAAAGACAATAGCTCGTTTCAGAAAGCAGTTCCATCATAAACCCAAAAAGACAAGTCCATCTGGCTGTTCATAAGTCACAAATCTAGCTCTCCGTGACCCACGGGACTGTGGGCTTTCTGAAATAAAAATCATTGTGGAACCACAGGAAGCACAGAGGGGACAATCAGTACTGACGTTATTTGAATATGCACAACATTTTTGTCAGACATCTCCCTTTCTTTTGAGTAAAATCCATCTGAATTCTAATGCTTCCTTGGTTTCGTTCTGTTTGTCACGTCTACTTAACAAAATACTAAAAGTCGGCTTGAGCAGGAAAGAATACATTTCAAAAATGACCAGTCTGTCATCACCGCATCCCATCATTCACTACCTTGCTTGGGAGCTGGGTGAATACTTTTGCTGGGTACTTCGCATGAGACATTGCTTTCTAAAACGACTTGAGTTCAAAAACATGGAGTTCAGGTTCGGCTGCTTAGTGCCCGTAAATATAAACATGCAAATTCATGCAAACGAATGCAATCCATCAAAGTTTCACTTCTGCGGTCAGTTGTGGTAAAACCTCTTATTCTGGTGTTCAGCATTTCAAAGTACAGTCGCCTTTAAACTCCCGAGCGCAAATTGAAGCTGTTGTGACATAGACGCAAATACACAAGCTCCCCTAAGGCCCTGCAAGGAAACGCACACACTTTCTACCAAACTTCACTTCACATCAACTGTTCGGAAAACCACAAGGCAAAAAAAACAAGCCGGGGGGACCTACTTTAAATTATAGCATTAGCCTTTCCATATTTAAAAAAAAAAAAAAAAAAAAACTTTATCGCCTGTTTTTGCACCATCAGTGACAGTTTTGTTTCATGAGGAGTGACCTTAGAAAACCTCTGCTTTGAAAAGCACCAAAAAAAGAGCGAAAAACACAGTTTAGCCCCGGAACATTGGGAGGAAAATTATAATAAGGCTCTATCTCAGATTCAAGCTGCACCAGCATTCATATAAGAGTGGAAAATGACAGGGTCTTCTTAGTATTAATCTTTCCAAATAAGAAGCACTTATGCCTTGATAATTTCTATGGCTTTAGGCGACTACAGAACCAAGCAAACGCACTCTCGCTCGGACTCAAATCAATTCAAGAAAAATAAAAGGCTATTAGTCAGAAAGCAAACACCACTCTTCTTAAACTGTCTGATGTTTTATTATCTGTGCATCCATTAACAACTCTATTCCAGCTCGGAATCCATTTGTCTGACAACAGAGAAAAGCCAGAGCAATTGAAATCCCAAAATTGAATTTTCTTTTGTAATGGAAATCATTTTAGACACATTCCGGAAAAGAAAAAATTAAAGCACGAGCGCAAACAAAAGGAATACTCTGCAAGGAAAAATTACTGAAAAGTAACACTTACCTTTGGTGTTACTTTTTAATCTTAAGCCATATCTGGCACGTTGCTTGGCGGGCAGGCATCGGGGATTTTTATTCAACCATTGTTAGGAGACTTTTGCATTAAGACTTTATCTCAAACACGGCCAGGTCCTATTCCACTCCGGGCTGATAAAGACATTTCAGCTGGACAATCTTAGACAGACTGGAACAAAGGCTGGCGGCACCGTCGGCAGCAGAATTAGAAACAGCTGCACTTTTAACTTATTGCAAGTTTTTTTTTTTTTTTGTTTCACAGGAAATAGACTTAATGGATAATCTAAGAGCAGAAAAGAGCAATGAGCTCCAACTGGTGAGGGAACCGAACCAAACAAACAACGGAAAACTGATAGAGATGGAACTGGAAAGTATGGTAAGTATGAAATCAGGCTAGAAACCTTTAAAACAGTGGACAAAAAAAACTCACACAAATTAATTTTCAAACTTACACTAATACAATGTACGTTTTTAACCAAAGGAATTTCTTTATCTTACAATGTGCTTCTTTATTAAAGCATGATAGCTGAGTCAAAGAATGTGGAAAGGGGAAAAAAAGAGAATTTTCCCCATACACTCACACAGTGAAGAGAGGTAATAGTTTAATCCAGTAATGATTTAAAGATAAAAATAAAAAAAAATGTATTTAGGAAGATGTTTGTGGTGAGATTGTTCATCCAAATGTATTTGTTGAATTTACAGGGACTTTAACAAGATCTCATGGCATCTTAAAAGAGCAAAGTGTTTCCTGTCAAAGTAAAGTCTGTCTCAGGAAGAATTGTCTAATTGCTGTTAGCATGTGACTTTGTCAGGAGAAATAGGTTCAGACTGTTACAGTGACATTCAATAAGTTAGAATGTTATTGAAGAAGCTTCTTTAGTTCTTTCATGTCTTTTTTTGTGTTTCACTTAGTGAAACAAAAAAACTATGTTTCATCCAGAAATGTGAAAAGTATAATTAATATCAGTTAATGGCTATTTTTAAAAGACACATTTAATCAGACTTATGAGCCTCATTGACATTAATCTGCTCTAGTAAATATAACTTTTACAAGTGCACCTATGTTTACTTATTTCAAGTATAAAAGCAAGTTGTTCTGGAGTGGTTGCCTTAGTGTTTTAGTGGGATTTACTGATGATTGCCACATAAATAATAAAAAAAAAAAAAAAACTGAATCCACTTTGGAGCTTCTTGTCCAGTCATTTGCGATTGGTGAAACAAAAAGCAAATTGAAGATTTTTCTTTTTCTTCTGAAATCAGCATAATCTGTACGTGTTTAAGCTTTTTAATTTGAAGAAAGAAAACTATCCCAAAAATCTGTCTGATTATTCTGCCAGAAATGAGACGGAAAAAAAAATCAAGTGTTTTTATACACCGTTTAAATATTTGGTTTCATTGCACTCCTACAACTTATACGTTATAAATTGACATCATTTGTTGTTGCAAGGCAGTAAGGAATTTTAACAATTAGGAAAAAAGAAATGCTTGTTGTAATCTCAGAGATAAAAAGAATGAAAAGGATAAGGGATTTTTCAAAAAAGTTCAAAACATTTTATAAAACCTAATATTAGATCTGAAAAAAATATTGCAACCATAAAGTTTACATTTTTGTCAAGGGGGCTATGATGGAAAAACACAACATAACAATTCAAATACTTGCAAATGTAAAGCTTGCAACCAGAAGACATGAAATGCTTGGTTAATGCGACAACAAAGACATGCGTAAGCATAAGGAGCGAAAGAGGCTGGCTGTAGTAGGTTAATGAGGATGGTACTAACCAGGACAAACGGCTATGTTGCAGGGTTTGGTCTGAATGTCGGGCTGGCCACAAGGCTTCACCCCACCTCCATCCATGCACTTCCTGATGCGTGTTCTGGAGCCCCGCCCACAGGTAACAGAGCACAGACTCCATGACGACCACTCCTCCCATTGCCCATGCACTGCGAACACCCACGAACATGACGCACGGACACAGAGATGGGGAAGGGGCGAGGAATGAGCAAGGAAGGAAATAAAGGGCAAAAAAGGATGGAGCATTCCGGGTCAGGCAAAAGGGTTAGGGGAACGGGAGAAACAAGAGATCTCATGAGCATGAGGACATTCCCTAAGATACCGGATGGAGGTGGCAGTCTCACTTCCAGGCTGAAATCAAATTACAAGGTAAAAGGCACAGCATAGGGCTGCACTCTGAGTTATTACATAAAATAAATGAAGGTCGGGGATAGCAGTGGTATTTGAAGTCATGCAGGCAGGTATGCAACTCCAGTAAATAGATGAGTCATTTGCTTCTAAAGTTATATGAACTTCAAGGTTTCCCCCAGAAAACATGCTAAGCCAGGTGGCTGGGGCGCTCAGCAGTCAATCAGCTGTGTTTTGAGTTCAAAAATGTTTATAGTTGACAGGAAATTTTAAAATATCATTTGCAAAATTTGTGTTAGTGGAAAATTAAAATCTGAACACCAACTATAAAGCTTTAAAGAATGCAAACATAAAAAAAACACCTTAAATAATGCCATAGTGAGGGCACAAGTAAAGCCTGGTGGCACATACACTGGGGGGAACCCAGAACTTCTTGCATATGGTCTAAAATCTTGCATTTATATTTCATCTAACTAATACAATAAAAAAATAATACACCTTCAACAAGTGTGCTGTGCTACTTTGTGGCTTTGTGACAAACTACTAGCAGAACATCATAACATAATGATTTTCAAACTGAACAATGTATCCACAACACACTTTTTACTCTTTTATTTGTAAAAATACTTTGAAAACCATGAGTAATTTTCTTTTAATTGGGAAACTATGTACTGCTTTGGGTTAGTCGGTTATAAAAAAAAAGAAAAATGCAATATAGTTTGTGGTTACACTATGACAAAATGCGAAAAACATCAACGTCAGTAAATACATTTGCAAATCACCCCATGCACTAGAGTTTTACACACCAAACTTAATGTGAATAAATGGTGCAAAGAAAAGAAGAGAATCTTTTGCAACAATATAAGGCAAAAACAGAGGAGAGATATAGAACTGAGTTAATATAACAAATAAGGAGAAACATTGTGGCTCACAGTTTGGGCTACTGAGGAATCTAGAAACTGAGGGCATGAAGACGGATTAGAACATTCTGAAATATTCAGGGAGAAACCTCAGGAAAAAGCCCTTGGATGAGAGGAAGTCCGGAAAAAAGGGGCGAGCATTTGAAGAGATGCTGGAAAGAGAGAGAGAGCGAGCAAAATAAAGGAGGATGTAGAGACGAGGAGGGGCAAAAGGAGGGTGTACAACCAAGCTAGTGAAACTTAGAGACAGGGGGATGAAGATTGCAGCTTCTATGTTGAGCAAAGCTAAATAAATCATTGCAATAAATAATTAAAGCCACTCTGTGAAGGAACGCTCTGAGGAGCAGCAGTAGAAAGCAGATCGGGAGAGGGAAGATAGTGGGATTTAAAAAGTGTGGGGGAGATGTAGAGCTGGTAAATAGTGAGATGTCCTTCAATTCAGAAAGAAATAACAAAAAAATGTGTTATCAGTGTATGTGCTGCTTTACCAAAAGACTTGATGGTGTAAAAGTTATGGAAAACTTCAGATGATTGGAGATTTTCTTAATTATTTAATGCAATGCATATTTATCAAATTTTACTTTGGGACCTGTTTTGATCTAGAAGCGGTTGTACCAGCATATTTTGGTAAATATAAATACTGAACCGGCTTTCTTGGCCTGTATTTATTTTTGCGAGGAGTGTTGACAGCCTCAAGCATTCGAACCTATTCAAACATTTATGTAGGATCAGATTTAGCCTCGTTGTACAGGGCCATGAAAAAACATTTGCCTCGTTTGTGTGTCCAGCATTCTTAATTTCAGAAAAGATTGGTTGAATTTTGACAAGGCACATGCTGGGGAAAAATACTGCCAGAGCTGTAAGATCTAGAAATCTCTTAAGTAGAAACAATTCAGCAACATGAAGTATGGTTAAAAATCGCAAAAGGCAGAATATCGCCAAATGAACTGACATCAGTCTGAAAAGGGTTACTAAGCAGCTTCTAAGGGAACACCAAAATAAAAATTACATTATCCACATATGGGGAAAACAAAAACATACACAATAGTAAGAATCTTTCCAAAAGCATTGATTACTCATCCAGGATATTTCAATAGGACCACTGACACCAAAATCACTGCAGGCCAAACTACAAAAAGAAATTCTGGGCATAAATGAAAATAACTGCAAACCAAAAACAGCATAAAGATGTGTCTGATGTTTGCTGAAAACATCTTGATGCTTAAGAAAATAAATGTGATGTGGGGTGGTTTTGGGTTGTCCAGGATCTGGACAGCTCGTTGTATTCGATGGAAGCATGAATTTAAGGTGTCAGTTTGTCCCGAGACGCTCATGAGAACTTGAGTGATGCAGCCTGACAATATTTCAAAACACAATTAGAAGTCCATCTGAGAGAGTTTGAAGAGAAAATCTAAATAAATATGCTAAACCAACTGAGACTTTCATACTATTTTAAAACCTTTGTTATGATAATGGTCAACATTATGTGCTACCAACTGGCACAGTTAGTAGCACCTTCCTGCCTTGCAGCAAGAAGGTCCTGGTTTTGATTCCCAGCCTGGGGTCTTTCTGCATGGAGTTTGCATGTTCTCCCTGTTCATGCGTGGGTTCTCTCCGGGTACTCCGGCTTCCTCCCACAATCCAGAAACATGACTGATAGATAGGCATCAGCACCTCTCCTGACCCCACTAAGGACAAGAGTGTAAGTAAATTAATGGATATATATAACCATATACACATATAAAAAAGGCTAGTCATAACTGATGTGTAACAATAGTCCATATCCCGCTTGTACAGCAGCTGTTAAGTATGATCACTAATTTACATCTCAGGAAAATGACAACATTCTGTTCCCTCTCTTACCTAACTTTAAGATGAGCATACCATGATTAGACACATTCTATTCCTACAGCAGATTAACACCACGGCTGGATATTTTTGCTTCACTATTTTTTGAGGGGAAAAGGCAATAATATACATTCAATGTGTCAATGCTCCTTTATATACATTTGCATGCAATCATAAATCTGTAATGAGTTCATTGTTGCATCCTTGGCTGCACTCTCGGACCATTGCTGGGATGATTACTAGAAGTGTGGCATTATACCATTTGACTGTGCACTGACCCAAATGGACCGTATTCATGATATGCTATTGCTGCACCAATGTTTTAAATGCCACTGGATCTATGGTAAATGAGCTGTAGCGTAATACAATGTGAGCTGAAGTACTACCCCACTTGCATGCTTTGGGCCATGTAAACCCTATACTCCATCACACTCGCTAAAAAAGAGAAAGGAAAAAAAAAAAAAAAAGTTAATTTGCCAAACCAATTACTGCAGAGTTTCTTTTGTCAAGAGAGACTATTACTTAAAACTTATCATCAGCAGCCCATTAATTTAGAAGTTTTTCCCCATGAAAGGCTGAGAGAAGAAAATGTGTATTTTCCACTCCATTGGCTTTTTTTGTACAAAGCACTTTTCCTTAATGTTTGCACACTTCTGCAGACAATAAATAGTACTTACTCTCACAATACTTTTGGGAGAAAGGGCAACAAACTCTCCACATCTCAACAAACTCGGCAAAGGACTGCAATCACAACTGTTTTGAAAGATTTTTTCATGTTTTCGGAGCAGGAAATACACGCCATAGTAGTATAACTACTCCTTATTACTACCCTGAAAAAAAGCTGCTAGTTATTTTACATTGCTGAATTATAACGACTTTATTTTCTTTCATTTTAAGCTTTGTATTTCTATCCTTTAGTTGGAATTTCATCAGTTGTTGACTAAGTTTTGGCATGAAGTTGCTTGGTTTAACATTTGAAAAAGAACATTTCTATATTCAATACTTGTGAAAATGTTGGACAGGGCAACACGTTCTTTAAGAATCTGTAATCACTCTAGAATACTGCAATCCCGGTCTGACCAGTCCAGAGACGGTGATTTTCATGCTTGCCGCATTCTTCAAAAGAAGCACCAAAACCCCCTCTTTTTGTCCGTTTTCTCGTGTAGAATAAAGTTTTGATAGATCTCGGAAAATAATCCAGTTCAGATTTGACAAATCTGTAGCTTCTCTGTGAGCTACATGTGATTAAAAGCATCCCAGAAGCCTTACAAAACTGAAATATTGCATTTGCTGTGCAAGACTCTTGAAACAGCGTCAAATATTGCCTTCAGTTTCATTAGCTCACCACGGTATACACCTATGTTTTTCTTACAATGTCTACCCAATGCATACACCCCTCACTTTTAACTGGCTGTGTAAATAAGTTAGACAACTAGGTTAATTTGATTTTGCTTTGCGGCGCCCTCAAGCCTCAACAGCCTGGGAAGAAAGCTATGTATATCCCCTGTATCTTAAACTGCCACTGAGATTCTACGCAAGCTAAAATGTAGCTACTTACATTATTAATTAGTTTGCATCTGTATATATTCCATGTATATTTATACCTCTTTCGAGAGGTATGTTGTCAGCGTTGAATAGATAAACAAATGCAGAAATTAATTCCAAACACTTTTTGGAACAGTAGAAAAAGTCAAATGCAAGTTCACTGAGCGCTTTTGATATCGTCCCAACAATCCTACTTACTTAATATTGGTGCAATCCTATTCTGGCAGTCCCATGAGTGCCAATAAAGCCCTCCACAACTATGTCAGAAAACATCAGAGGAACCGAGGGCAAAATGAAATAATAAACGGAACATAACACAGCAACCAATATCCCATCAAAGGAGCAGCTGAGGATATTACTATCGACACGGAATGGAAAATGAGGTGCTTAGACATACAAATCGGCCTGGTAAATTTGCATAAAGACAAGATTAGCATATGCACTGACAAGGAAGGCAAATTTCCCCTTTCGCTTTTCATGGGGAGGAAAACTGGATCAGTAAACACTCAACACTTGAATCCTATGTGAAACTTCAAATAGTGCAAAAATAAGACGTCTTGAAAGCCCAAACAAAAATGCAAGGAAACCTGCTCTGCCAAAATTAAACTTATCTGGAATTAGGAAAACAGATCAATTTCAGTCTTTGTATGTACACAATGCTTTAAGTATTCAGAATATTGCGAGCAATATGTAGCACACTGTGAAACGATCATAATTGGTTTTAAAAAATGTCAAAAGCAGCAAATACTGAAATAATCAGAAAAATGCAAGTAAGTTGTTTAATTCTTTTTTTAGGTATTTGTCCACTACCTTTTGATTCCCCATGGAATTTAAAACTTTACCTTAGGTTGCAGTTTCTCAACACTGAGGCGTAAAGTCAAAATATGGGAATAAGTTAGATTTTTGCGTAACAATCACAAATAGACAAGATTGTCAAAGGGGCACACATGACTAATACTGGAGAGAAAAATGCAAGTATGGTAAAACAACAAAGGTTGCTCTGCGGCCTAAGTTTCAACTGCAATCAACCCAATCAAAGAAGTGCTGGACTGGAAGCCCTTCAGCCTTTCATCTAACAAAAAACAATGTATGCTGGTAATCAAAGAGAAGCAGAATTGACCTCTTTATTAGTGCTGTTAGTTTATCTAAAATGAAACCGATTACACCTAAACTCAAACAAAAAAAGTAGCTCCTGTTGCATTTTTGAATGTTTTAAGGACTTATCTCTGAAGTTTAGGCAATCAGTCCGTCACCAATCAACGATTCTCGTCTATGTATGGGTGGCCATTTTGGCTGTTATTGAAATCATAGAAAATGAGAGTTATGTTTAGAGTGAAAGCGTTGAGGACTGTCTCTAAATTTAGAGGCAATGCACTGTGTACTTCAGAGAAGTGCTAGGTCTATCGGAGCAGTTGACATAAGGTTAAGCAGTCTCTAAATATCTAAACTTCCCAACAAACTAAACTAAAAAGGGTTTGAACATCACTTTAAGTTTACCTTTTAACCAGAATTGGGTGCATTTCTAGCTTGATCGACTTTGACCCATGATGCATACTGCAGTATAATACATTTATACTGAACATACTATGCCATCTGACAACAACAGTCTTTGGCATGGACGTTACAGCTGTGTTAAGAGGACTTAAATTGATCTATTTTCAGCATCAGTGAAGAAGCGCACAGAAGTCAAAAAGATAATAATAAAAAATAACTCAAAAGGAAACAACATTTTGAGATGTGCTGCATTTCACTGGCTGAGTGCAAGATCAAGGGACATTTTCAGCAGGTAACAGGAGGACTTCTCAAAGTAAGAACACTGTACAATGTCAGGAAATTTACCAATTAAGAAAATGCAAAGAAAAAGCACAAAAAACCCATTAGGTTCCAACCGGGCTTTTTATAGAATGTAGCCAAGATGTTTGTTTGCCGTACCTGTACTTATGATTCCAGGTTCACCAGGACAGGAAACTGTGTTGTTGCACATGCGCGTCTCCCGCAGAGCACCACTGCAAAGCGTGCCATAAGGAGAGGAGACACAGGACCGCGTCCTCACTTGCCAGCCTTGCCCACACGTCAGAGAACACACACTCCACGGCGACCACTCCTCTGCTGCCGGATCACCTAAGGAGGGAGATGTTTAGGTTGAAAGACGATCCTCTGCATTTTGGTTGTTCTTTTTTATTTTCAATGAGACCAAGTCTTCTTTGGACATTTTTTATTTTTTTTATCTTTCACTTTTTAACCAACATTTAGCCATGTTTAGATCAAAGGGAGTGCCATATTTTCTATTTCTATTTGGCGAAAATATGCTTGGATGGTAGGATGTACTCTTATTAGTGGATTAAAGTGTGGAATTCATTTTGAAGATGTTGCTAGGAGAACAGGAGCAAGTATAAAATTATAAAAATGCTGTATAGTCCAAATTAAAATCTAATATTCCAGTAGCCACAAACATCTCTCATTCCAAGATACAAATCTCACAAAAGTCTTAATTTTGCATCATTAAATTGGTTTGTGTGTGCTATTCCTGTTTGGTAATCATGCTACTCTCTTTAATAAACAATGTTACTGACTAAATTTATCTCTTAGTTACTAAATATGACTTAGTTACCTTTAAATATCTTCCAAAATATAGAAAAACCTATCACATAGCGGTCAAGTCAAAAGCAATAAAACACCTGCATTTCTGTCAAATGGCATCCATCTGTGTAATCAAGCTCAAGAACAGAAGAACATGTCCAATATTCTCAGGGGCTTGGTGTTACTTAGACAAGTGACTGAGGAATAGAAAATCCATGAAACAGATGTTCCTTAAGTGGAAAAGAGACCTTGCATTCACAAGAGAGTTCTGGAAATTGTTTGATCGAAAGGCTATAAGATTTTATAGAAAAAGAAGAAATGTGGTGAAAATATTGGGTTTATTTTTAAGAGGAAATAAGGATTTTTTTTACTTCAATTTTCTGCTCATGATACTATTAAGTTTAACATTTTATGGCTGCAGTAAAAAAAAAAAAAATGTTTCTTTTAGTCAGGCTATTTATCTCACTTGCTGAACACCCACTCTGTAACAGGGGCTGTCAGTCAATTACAATACTTTATCGTGATAAATCACATGTTGTCCATAGTTTGTGATTAACTGCAGATTTCTAAGAAACCTTAGAATATGTTCATAATATTCCTATGTGCCTCGAAACAACACAAATGATGGGGGAAAAAAATGCAACATAAAAAAAAAAAAGAAAAATTTAAATGGGACCACAAAAAGGAAACAAAAAACAGTGCAAAAACACATCTTATTTTTGTGTTGTTTTCACATTTTTGTATTTGTTTTTATGCGGGCTCCTAAAAACAACAAAAAACAAAAAATCTGACTTTACAGAGGAAACTGATCCAAAAAGTCATGGCAAGTTTTCCTGAGGAAGATTTATTAGAAAGAGCTTATTGAAACCAAAAATCATAAAAGTCTGCAGAGCTTATTTACTTCAAGCTCAAAAATGTTTAAATGGATAGATTTTAACACTGCTGATTGGAGTAAATCTTTTTTGATTCAGGACAGATGTAGCAGGCATAACATGGGACTATTTCTTGTGTCTGATGTTTTTGTATTTAATCATTTTCACGTTTTTTTTCATTTGTTCATAGAGGCTTAGTGTTGCTTCAGTAATGGATAACCGATCCATTAAGGTAGCAAATGATGTTTTGCCATGTTGTTTTGTCTACAACAGTAAAATAATTTTGGGTATCTTCCCATTTCCTCTCCCTGTCAACTGTGAGCACCATTTACAGAGTAGAGAGAAGTGGACAGCAGGGGAGAGAGAGAGAGTGGAGCTGTTTTCAGAGAGGACATTTTAATTAATAGCATATCAGCCCCATAGAGAAACAATTGAAACAGAGCAGGAATAACATTCAAACTACAGCACAGAACATGAAGCACGAAAGCCTGTGATTTAATTGTGTGTAAAAAAACCCAAAAAAAACCCAAACCCAACAAGGTTAAACCCAATTTTACTTTTGTGGTTAACGCTTTAGCTTTGACAGCCCTACATGTTATATTTTAAAATCTAGATTATTTCCCCTGGCATTTTGCTTTTACTTGTTACCCATCACATTGACAATCCCACTAAAACATGTTTGACTTCTGAAAAAAAAAAGAAAAAATGGACGACACAACCTGGATTCATACGGTAGCATTGTTGCTGGATCCCAGTCTGAAGAAAGACACTAATATTATCATAAATAGACAAAAGTCGTAGGTCATCACTGCAGATAAGCCTGTCGAGGAAAATAAATCCTATATGAGCAGTCTGAAGGATAAAAAAATAAATACATTTTGAATCTTAATTCATAGAAAAACATCTTTAGCATCCATACAAGTCCGCCTTTGATGTGCAATTCTCCAGCCAGCTGTGGCGAGGGTCCCATTGTTCCCACTCAGTTATGCCCTTGAAATCAACAATTGAACACAACTGTAAACTTCCCCCCCTTTTAAATTGTTTATGAGCTTTGTGTCCTTTGATCGGGGCGCCATCACACGGCAGAGGAGGAAATCGAATTAATTGCATGTCCGTTAATCGCATTACATCTTCATTAACATGCCATGAGTCAGGGCTTAAGCTCATCACATGTGCCTGGAGGAAAGGAAGAGAGGGGAGAGCAGTTGAGAAGGACGGGATGCAAATGGGGGTTTCCCTCTCCGTAGGCTCTCCCTCCTCAGCACAGCAGCAGCTTTTTGAAATGATTGTCTCCATGAATCCTAGCCCAGGTAAGTACTGGATTCTTTAAGATAGAAAGTGTTATCCTGTCTTTAAATGCTAGAAGTCTCAACATAAACTACATACAGTGTCTTGCAAATGTATTCAAACATCTTGAAATTTTCAATATTTTGTAATAACTACAAGCTATAGTGTAATTCCTTGGGATGGTATCCAATATACCAACATAAATTTGTGCCCAACTGAGAAGTGGAAGAAAAATGACACACGGTTGCTACGTGAGAAGTATGTATTTTCCTGTCACTTAGTCATTTTCTAGCACAATAAAGTAACTATGCAGCCTTCAGTTGTTATAAAAATGCTGTATTTAAATCAACTATAACTTAAAAGAATTTAATTAATTAAAACTAGCCTCTGCTTTCAAAAAGCTCCTGCACTTTCTGATGTCATCACAACAACGGTCCTCCATTGGAGTGAGAAGTAGTTCATAAGATAAGCTTGCTAATTGCTGCTGACGCTAGTCTGGAGGAGCTGAGTGAGGTTACAGAGATGCTTCTGAAAGTAACAGCGTCTAGGTGGGTATGAAACATACTTTTCATTAAGCATACTTTTCTCTTTTTTAAATATGGACTGATGTAGTATTCTAATGTTAATATGGTAATGTTCTAATTAGCTGTAAATGGAAAATCACCATAAATAACCAAAATGAAGGCATTCAAGAATCCATCTGTGTATAATTAATACATGCAACGTCTTTCACTTAGTGATAAAGTTCCTAAAACAAATGGGTTTCGAAAATATTCAGCGTTTTTGAATGGGTCTGTAATTAATCATGGATGGTTTCTTTAAGTTGTCCCACTGTGCAAGCACATAAAGAACTGAAACTTTTCAGGTACACGACAACTTTCGGAGGTCAAGTTGTTCTTCATTTGCTCCAGGAAGCGAAGACTACCTCACACTCCTAACACTCACCTGTTTGTGCCTGAAACACACCTGGCAGGTCAGCTGATCGTGGCCTTTGGGTCTTCACCTTCAGGTCGTCATCGTATGGGTCTGAAACAAGCATGAGGGATAAGCTATTAATTTAGAGGTTTTTTTAATCTCAAAATTTGCTTTTTGAGCACATGTTTTATGTATTGATCAGGTACTACAGGTGTGTAATAGTGTTTTGTATGTAAATTAGATCAATGTGTACTGGAAGCCAATAATAGTTTTAATGCTTTGGTGAATAGGAGCTCGGCATCCTCCACTTCCGTTTTTGCACATTCATGGAGGTCAAAATAGGCAAGTTTCGGTACATCCAAATCACGACTTGGCAAAATAAAAACACAAACGCCTACATTTCCTTGGCTTGCTCCTCATAGCAGAAAATTAATGGGGTGTGCTGATGCAGTTTGAGGCATAACATTCAGACTTAGAAAAACAGAATGTCAAATCTTCATAATTACCGAAAACCAGAGAAAAGGTAATTTTTGAAGAACTCCTCAACTTTGAAAAACAACATAAAAGGCACAGCGGTACTGTGATGCTGCTCTGCATCAAACACAAAATGATGTAAAACTTCACAAATTCAAACTCTAAAATAAATAAACAGGCTGAACAACCATGGCTGAGCTTTGGTCGGTTATTTCAGAAACATGATGTAAGTGTTGAGTATGTATGGAGGGAATACGCTTCCTAAAAAGTATTGTAAATAGTGCAGAAGTCTGTTTTATCTCAGTCGGTACAAACATATAGTTGGATGAGCCAAGGCTGTTGTGTGAGGTGCAAATTGATTTGTAGGCTTAACTTCACCAGCACAAAACTTAATCAACTCCCACAGCAGGGGAAACAATCCTTGATTGGGTAGATCTTCAGTTTGCCGCTTCTTGCCAGTGGGACATTTAGCATAAGTTATATTCATAAAAACAAACAACCAAAAAAAGGAGCAAAGACAAACAGCTCAATGTCTGAAGTACATGATCCACATGGGATGCCAGTTTATGTGTTAGACTACACAGTGCATAAATGATTGGCAATCAAAATGTTTAGCATTAACCTAGATTAAGAGGATGAACTAAGGAAGAAGACATACATGATTAAAATGATCTGCAAATTAACACTCAAGATAATATGTAGTAGTTTTGCTGGTAAAGATATTAAACAGAAGTGGCTGTTGTAATTTGACTCTACAAATCTGCACAGTGGCGCAGTTGGTAGCACTGTTGCCTTGCAGCAAGAAGGTCCTGGGTTCGATTCCCAGCCTGGGGCTTTTCTGCACGGAGTTTGCATGTTCTCCCTGTGCATGCGTGAGTTCTCTCCGGGTATTCCGGCTTCCTCCCACAGTCCAAAAACATGACTGTATGGCTGTTTGTCCTGTCTCTGTGTTGCCCTGTGACAGACTGGCGACTGGCGACCTGTCCAGGGTGCACTCCGCCTCTCGCCCGAAACGTTCGCTGGAGATAGGCACCAGCACCCCTCCTTGCCCAATAGGGATAAGGCGTTAGAAAATGGATGGATGGATGAAATCGGTCAACCCATCCAACTCTCTTTCCAATAAACTTCTGTTGTACTTTGTTTTACCCCTGGACATCTCCACTATGTAAAAAATCCAATGTGTAGGCTTGTGATTTTAGATTGCTTTTCAACAGAATGTGTCCAACATTGTTGAACTTTCTGTGAAGCCTAATTACTGCTCTTTCTGGAAAATAAAATAAAGAATGTGGTTTTGGCTTGAACACTTAGTATTGGAGAAGATCAACTGGAAAAGCAGCAGAAACAATAGCAAATAGCAATGTAAAATGGTAAGATTTCAAGGCAAAAAGAAAGACTTATGTACTCTGAGAAGATTCTCATGGGTTCAGATGATTTCTTTTCCTATTGTAAGGGTTGCCACCAGAACATGGGACCATTCAAAGTCCTCTGTGCCTGCATGCAGGGTAAAAAGGTCACATGGGTCCACTCAATCCCACATGGGACTGAGGGTTAATCTTGTTTTCTCTAAATGGATATCAGAGAAAGTATTTTTTCAATTGCTCAATTTATGAAAAATATATAAATTTCATTTGAGGACATTTTGATACATGAAATGGTAACAAATTTTCTCAGCTCTTAGGTAATCATAATTATTGGCTATATAATGATAATAATAATAATAATAATAATAATAATAATAATAATAATAATAATAATAATAATAATAATAATACTGCCCATTCACTTTGATTTCTATTTCACATATTTTTTGGCAGTTTTTACTAACTAAAAGACATAAATATTTGTCTCTCAGTGACTACATCTCTTTTTTGTTTTGGTTTATTGGAACCAGTTGTTTTCATTGAGATTTTGAAAAGTCATCATCGACCAGTTTTAGTTATTTAACAAGACAGAAAAATATCCTACACACGTGACTTGTGTCGTATATGCCCTGGATATTTAAAACAAAAGGGTTAAAATTCAACTGAGCCTTTAAATTCAACATAATGGCACAATATGGGGAATATTTAAAACAACAAAAACACACAAAAAAACATTAAACAAATAATCTTATTCTCAAAAATGTAGTGTAATTCTATAACAGTGAGCTTTGAAGATTGTTTTTACTCCCTGCTTTCCCATCTTCCTCAATGCTCAATCTTTTCAAAAAAGATTTGTTTTTTATTCACTAGTTTTTTTGTTCATGATGCTGCTAAGTGCATTTTGTTTGTTTTAAGGTGGAAAACTTTGTCGCTCAGGAGAGAAAAGAGTTCAGTGAAGCAGCGCTGGCGAGTAACGTCTCACATAAAATGACCAGAGTCTTACTTCTCCATCATATTGTTTTCCTTTTCCCATTGTTTCTCTCTCTTTGCCTTCGCTGCACAGAGGAGGATTTAGATGGATGCCAGAGCAGAGTTCACAGCGACCGAAATGGGAGATCAATATTTACAAACCCGTTTGAGCGTTGACCTTTCACAAACTCCACCATACTGTTTAATGTTCTGGCCTGCACTTTAATGGACACATCATCACGCACTTCATCAAGCTGTCCTGCCCCCTCATACGCCTACTTTATGCACTTCAGATTTTTTTTTTTTTTTCCTACAATCTCAAGGGGAGTTTATCCTTGGGATGTTTTGCTTGGAGTGTGGTAATAACTTTGTCAAAGCCAACTGGAGTATGACTGAAGTAAAAAAAAACAACAAAAAAAAACAACAGATTTCTGCTGTAAGAAATGAAGTGATCACATCCTCTTAAGCTGCAGGCACTAAATTGATTGAAAAAGCCTATTAATATGTTGAAGTGAATGCAAATCTGAGTGAGCTCAACATATGAATTATGAATCTGCCTTAATACAGGTGTTTTACAGAAGCAAGCTTGATGCTAAAAGAGGTGTAATTAAATCAAGCACTTCTAATCCTGTTTCCTTTAACCCCCTATTCTGGTAATCGTCTGGGAATGCAGCTATTGATGCAGTTGCATTGAATTAAGGGCTAGGAGTTAAAGTAATAATGTGGGTGTTTTCTGGCTAAATTCGTCTCTTCAGCTTGGGCACCGAATCTTTAAATGACTCTCAAGTGCTCCTCTGGTAATTCAAGGGTGTCAGTAAACATGCTGTAAGTTATTACAGAAGTGTGTTTCCACTTGGCAGGGTGCAATCGCAAATCTGTTTTCCGATACTTTTGGAGAAGGCTTTAATCTAATATTATAGTTAAAAAAAAAAAAAAAAAAAAAAAGAATGTAGGTCAGACTTAAAGTTACAAAGTTGTGAAAAAAGGGTATATTTCCCCCCTTTCACCGCTATTTTTGCTTTTCTTTTCGCCAATGTTAATATCAAAGATAGCCTAGCTAAAAATAAAATGCAGTTTTCAAATTATTATCTTTTTATTAAGGACAAAAAGTCACCCAAACCAACCTGGTCTTGTCTCAAAAAGTAATTGCTTTGGGTCATTGTCCTGCTGCACAGTCAAAATTAAATTTTCCTCCAGTATTTTCAAATGGAGAGCAGAATTTAATGTTCTATTTTACACTAGTGATACAGGTTTTATTTATGTATTTACTTTATGTTTTTGGTCAGCTGTAATTTCTGCCTTGGTATTGTGATATGGATGTAATTAAGTAGTGGCTCTACTATATATAAATATATATATATATATATATATATATATATATATATATATATATAAATAAACAAAAAAAGAAAAAAAAAAAAATTAAAACATATATA
>CAEFZX010031749.1:0-66616 GCA_903066825.1 Alfaro cultratus
GGATGCAGCGGCTCAGTCAGAAGAGCAGTGAAATACACCTGAGTCACTATTTGTCCTGCTGTACTTTGTATTTTTTTCATAATCATTTGTCATTTTCTCCCGTTCTAATCCAATGACTCGGGTCGCGGTGCTGATCTCCGCAATATGAAACCTTCAGTTCGTATTGATGATTAAAATTATTATTTTACCGGACAGTAGTTATTTGTAAAAAAAACAACAAAAAAACGTTTATACGGTACTTTTATTTGTTAAACAAATGCTTGGGCCTGTAAAAAGGTTTTGTTCTTTGGTTTCAATGTATTATGGAGTATTTCATTGTATAATAATAGTAAAAAAGATAAAGGTTTCTACTTCACGGATTTCACCTATCGCAGGTTCTTTTTGGAACGTAACCCCCGCAAAAAACAAGGGTTCACTGTATATATACGTATATATTTATAAAAGACGATTGTCAAGCTCTTTGCGGCGCTCTCACCCAGTTAAACCTTGGAAAAGATTTCTCTTCCCTTGGACTGTCTCCAGTCACAATGGGAGTTTCAACCCGTAGAGTTTTTTTTCCTCTCTCTCTCCACATGGTAGATCCTGCCAGTGGAAAAGAAGCATTGCCCTCCCATCAGAGTCCATCGATCAGCGCCAGGCAAGACGCCGCTACATGTCTCCTTGTTTGACATTTAGCTCCCCTCAACTTCTTCGCTTCTTCCCTTGCAATTGCTTGATCTTTTCGGTTCCATAAATGAGTCATGCTTTGCATTTTTTATGTAAATCTCCCACCTACTCGTCTCTCTTTCCATTCTCCTACGCATATTTACAGTATACATCCGACGGACTGCTAACGTCCTCCACGCTGATTTATAAAAGAAATAGAGTTTTTATTCTGAATTAGTCAAAAGGGAAGGAGGAGTCGACAAAAGGTATGAAAGAAAACCATCTCTCTGCCTTTGCATCTCTGGGGTAATCTTCAGGCACGCATCCATGACCAGACTTTATATATATATATATATATATGCAGCATTTTCAAATTTCTGTAAAAGTTTTACTTCTGCCGAGATCACATTTCACAAAGCATGGCGAATCAAAGCAACCTCTTCACTACCCAGCAAGTTGAGTTTTTATTAAAGAGGAATAGACTCGGCGTTTGATCCAAAAAAGCAGCCGGTTGGGGCGATATGCAAAGATCCTCATTACCGGCAGAGTTGTGTCAGTTTCCAAATGGCTATGTTGCAGACTGTCTGGCGAAAGCACCTAGTTAGAGCCTGTCTGGGCCACGAAAAGCAAGCAATCACTGCACACACAATCTTGAGCTGTTGAAAGAAAAGCATCTAGCTGCTGTCGCTCTGAGTTTCCAGGTGCCTGAGGTTAGTTAGCCTGCCATTTAGACGGAACCACAAGCAATCTTTAAAGCGCACTAACTAATCACGTTAAAGCTCATTGGGACTGAGTGACTCCCGACAGTCTTGCAGCAATCGGCAAACACCAAAGTCGCTGACGGTACCGCGACGAGAGGAAGAAAATTATTGTGATTTAAACTGTCAAATGTTGCACTTTAACCACATGAATGTTTTCTGGGAAGCCTCCACACTTATCTTTGAGGATGCAGCACATTTTTCAGGCCGATTTATTCATCATCTCACATTTTCGTCAAACTTGACCTGTTGGCAGAGATTTTACTGGATTTGAAATTACCTTTGTGAATTGCAGTTCTTTAAGCAGCAGCGAAAGACTTCTTGTTGTGAACAGGCAACAGATTTTAGATTACTACAATTTCTACTGCAATGTGACATTGCCTTGTCTATCTAAGACAAGCACTGGGTGCTTGAAAGAGCAGTTGAATGGTGGCCCAGAAGGGTCAACAAAATGCAAAAACCACAACATCAACAATAGAAATTATGCTAAAATGTAAGTAATGCAAGCAGGTATATCATAGATGAGGTTTTAGTACAAATTCCATTTTTACATACATTTTCTTTTAGCATAATTATGTTGTAGCATAACTACTGTTGTGGATTTTATTGTTGAGTTGTGGCTTCTGCTGTTTGTTGGCCCTCCTGGGCCACCACACCACAGTATTTCTAAACAAAAACAAGACAGAGATATCTTAGACTGGTTTTAGCATTTTTATTAGCAATTAGCACAGCTAACCTCAGTACAGCTAGCATCATCCACTCTGTTTGCAAATCCCGTGTCAAGTACATTTGGATTCTTCTTCCAATGCTTAGTAGAGAGTGCATAAACCAGCTCATTGCTGCCCCCGTGAGGCTGTAATGAAAACAGCATCAGTGAATGGACAGCAGTTGTTGCCATGAGCCAAGACTAGTGTGAATCAGACAGTGTGTTTGTCCACATCCTTCAAGCAGCTTGTGGACATGAACTGTGTCAAACTCCTAAAACATGTCTCTTTTTTTTTCACTTGCCCCCACATATCAGCTAAAATGTTCTTTTTTTCTCTTTTTTTTTTTAAAGTCTTGCAGTAAAAGCCTACCTAGATGATAATCGTCCCATTTCTGCCACCAGTCAGTTTCTAGTCTCATCTACATTTTTTACATAACACCATCACGGTTTCCATGACAAAGGGTAGGTTGGCCTTGATGAGCATCAATGGTTCATTTTTGTTCTTTTCACTCAGGTACAAAAATAAAATAAAATCTCAAATGTAAACATGAAAACTAATGTTAGATTATTGGATTTTTCATATTACAGTAAATATTTATTAAAACGTTTCTAATCTGTTTGCATGAACAGCTTTTTTCTCATGGCAAAAATCCTGACAGTTTGACTCACTTAGATGATTTTTCATAAAGTCTGAAATGGAGAAGCTAAAAGAAGGTGTTTGGTCTAAGTGGCTTTTATGCTGAGCTTCCATGATGTTTCACTGTGTACTCCGCTATCCTCCTACGGTCCAAACACACTCATGTTAATGTAATTGAAGACCCAAAGTGTTTGACTAGGCTTCTATCTAAAGTGCAACATCTCATTTTTAAAGCAGCATCATGCAAAATTGACTCTTTTTTAGCTTTACATCATGTTAAAATGATATCCCTCATCAAAAACATACCAGGATTATTGCTTTGATTATTTTTTGCATGTGTGAGAAATCCTTTAATCTCCATGGCAACCATTCCGCTGTGCAAAACGTCTGGGTGGACATAGCACCGCCTTCAAGGACGAAGCTCCTCCTCAGAGTTGAAGCTTCTGAACTTCTGAGTTTCCGTCTCACAGATCAGCCCTCCCCCCGCAACTTTCCCACTCAGCTCCTTCAGACTAGCCAGCAACAATTAGCAAACACCTGGTGAAACTGCACATCTGCTGAACTCATTATAGGAGCTACTTCCCAATGCAACACAGGTAAAAATGTTGTTAAAGAGTTAGAGGAGCCATCTGTGAGCCATGAAGGCAGAGTTTTTAAAGAGACAGAGGCCCAATTTCAATATGTTAAATTATGAAGTAAAATTTCTTCTAAGTCATATTTGGTATATATAGCATTTTTATAACAACTGATGCTAACGTGGTTAATTGATTGTGCTATAAAATGACATTAAGTGACTGGAAAACACACAGTACTTCCCCTTTAATGATGCCTTGTGGCCCTGAGTAAGTTTGAGTGAATGAACATCTTTTCCACGATCCACTTGCTTTACTGTGCCTACTTACCCTTGACACCAGCTGCATCTGTCAGTTAAACACTACGGTTTGATTTGTAAGTCAGAAAGCCATAAGCTCCAAGGAATGTATTTTACTATAGTAGGGAAACACAAAATCAATAGGTCCCTTTCTAATAGACATTAATTAGCCACAAATCAATTTTTTTCTCTCAACAGCAAATTCATTTACTCTATGAAAGATATTACAGAGTCCAGGAAACTGACAAATACGCCGGTCCTCAGGAAATACTCATTTGGACCTTTGCCATGTGGCATATTCACTCACAGTAATTAGGCCCTATGGAGAGAAAAAAACTAGGTTAGAGTGTCTTGATTATATTTCATCTTTTCCATTATTGGAATAACCTCCACGATATTCCACATGACACATATTCCTGTGGGTGTGCCGCAGTATTTCCCAGTCCTTGGCTCTCTGCCAGGCTGTCGCTGTGCTTCTGGCTGAGCCGTACAGAGAGCACAACGCACTTTCATACGCCTCCTGCTTCTGGACACTTGCGCGCTTTGGAATCACGTTCCCTTTATTTAAAAAACTCAAATGAGCAACAAGCATCTCGCTTCTAATCTTTGAAAGCACGACTGATGTGATTATTTTGTTCGACTTTGTTGGGTTCGCGTCTCGCATCTCTGGGTTCCAGGGTTCCCCTCCCCGCCCCACACCGGGCTGAGAGCCAGCAACCGCTCTGCAAACCTCAGAGGTAACCAACATATAGGACAGATGGCAGCGTATCTTCATTACTTGTTTTGGCGCGGCCCTCGAGTCAGTAAGGGTGGATATGAGCGACCTGCATCACGCTGCGGCCCCCGACGACGCTCCTCGGAAACCCGTTCATTCGTTCAAATCGGGATGACGCTCAGTCCTCCTTTTGGGACACATTGGAAAGACGAATGGTCAATAAAGAGAACGGGTCTTTATTAACCTTCCTGTAAGCCTCTATGCTGGGACTGGTCATGTATGAATCACCAGGATAAGGTTCAAAACTCTGGTGAGAGTTAATTGACCCCAGCCTTCTAATTGGCTCTAATTTAGTAGGAATAATAAAGTCTATTAACTTAAAAGGTCATTTGTAACATTCTTAATGCTCCTAATAAAGGCTCAATGCATTTCAGCTGCGGTCATGTTTTTGTGGCAGATGGTTCTGACTAATGATTCTATTTAACCTGAGGCAGAGGGGGGATTATTGGGCAGCAGAGTAGGTGCATATGTACAATCGCTCACAAAAGTTTTCATATTCTTCAACTTTTTCCATTTTGCCACATCAGGACCACAGACTACACTGTGTTTTATTGGGATTTCATGTGATAGGCCAACACAAAAGTAATAGATGGTTTTCAGATTTGCTACAAAAAAAAGAAAAAAGTTGAAGATGTAATTTAAGCTTTTTTATACTTTGGTTGGAAGTTTTCCTTCCAGGATTGTGATATGTTTATCTCTAAACATCTTCCAATCAGCTAGCTTCCTTAATAACTAAAATATAGCATGTTTAATTTATTAATTTATTGATGAGTAGATTTGAAATGTAGCATAAATTGTTTTGGACAGCACTATAACCGGATATTTAAATATATATATATATATATATATCTTATATGTATATATAAGTTGAACAGACAACAATTTGCAGTTGAGATGGTGGATAAAATATTTTAAAGTCATGTAAACATTCGTGTTAGATAGATTTTTTATCACAGAGTCGATTTGGCCGCCCACCAGACGTCACTACTTTTTTTTTATTAATGAGTAATTATTATTTCCAAAACCAGTAATCAGATTAAAGTTATTTATCCAAATGACTGAGTTGCTATTTTTGTAATTTTCCTTTGTACAAAGATAAATTTGGTCTCTTCTTCAATTAATTAAACTCTCTCACTGACTGTAACATCATTACTGGACCCAAACAAAAAAGTAACTTGTAATCTAATTACCGTACTTAAGAAATAAAGTAATCAGTAAAGTAACTAGGTTACTTGTTAAAGGATTCATCAGTAGCCAATAGTCCTATTGCTCTTTCAAGGTTACCATGGCAACACTGCGACCAACAACAACATAAATTCCTAGCTAGGCCCTGCATGTTAAACGACACAGTAATGTTGACTTGAAATCAAAGTTTGAAGCAATATTTGACCAACATTTTTGGCTCGGTTATAAATGGTTACAGTAACACCAAAAATACTCCTGGATAAAATCAGGTTCGTGTTGTAAAGTTTGACCCCATATTTATGAAGACATACGATGTGATTTCAGCCAGAAACAGCAAAAACCCCTCTGCCCATCAGCTCAGACTTAGACGTGTATCCTGGGATCCGGTCGTTAGGGACAGTCGTGGCATAATTAGGAACTGCTCAGGTAACGTTCAGAAAGCAGAAACAGCTGGCCACCCAATCCACTGCTTAGTCCCTCTGGAGAAATGCACCACAATGAGTGAGTGAGAGAAAACTGCAAATACAATTATAGCAATGAGCAGAGAAAAAAGCCAATAAATAAGGAAGCTGGGATGATTCATCATCATGGAGACGCTCATTTTGTACATATAAGAGACAAGAAAGAAAGTATGTAATCGTCTGGTTTAATTATTTTATTTACTCAGACAGAAACGTTGCGTTATTTTGTAACTAAAAGCAGGTCATGATGGTGTTTCCACTTTCTTTTGGCGGGAGACAAAAGTGAAAGTGAATTATTTATCGTTACGTCTCGTTGTTTTTCTGGATCTGATGTTTCGGGTGCAGAGATCAAGATACGAGGAGAGTGTTTTCTCCTAATGTAGTTGTTTAGTAACATTTCTTGCTCAGACGTCATCCATACGACTTACCCAGTTGAACCGGAATAATAAGTCGCGCTAATGTAAAACAGATGTAAATAATACATTAATGGTAGCGTGGCTTTTCCCTGCTGAACGCAAATCTGTACGATCTGATGTTAAATGTTTAACTTGGTTCTGCCAGGCGCTGTGCATAATTTATGGATGCATTTGCAAACAGAATTCTAACACTTTATTTGTAGTGCTAAAGTGATCAAATGCTGAAAATGCAATAAAATTGATGATTGTTTGGAAAGCATTTCAGCAGCAGTCCTTACCAAAGTGGTTATTTTGTTACAAGGAGCTGGATTTAATAAAATATGAGCTGCCAACAATGCGGACAATCAAAAAGCTATTTGATTATCTCTAAAAATGGTTTTGAACATGAATTGCAGCCTAAAAATGTTTATGTTTTGATCAAGAAATGTAGGAAAACGGGGGATTTTTAAGACTTAATGTTCTTCTATTCTGAACAAAAAGAGGAACCAGAATAACCAGTGTGTATAAGTTTATTTTCACAGGCAGTTCTGCCATTGCAAAGACAACTTCCTACAGTTTCCTATAGACAAAATGTAGGCAAGTGAAGTCTTAAGTTTTGCATCATGTGTGGTGAGAGGTGGTCTGTCAGGCAAAATGACAAAAATGCTTCTGGTAATTCAGCCTTTAAGTCCAGAAATGCTGCATTAGGCCACAAACTACGTAGATGCAGTGTGTGCAGCCAGAACGGAGCTGCTGTTGATCATGTGACTCTTGTGATGTGAAAATTGTTTTGATTCGACTGAAAAACCACCTCGCCCTACGGCAAAACCTTTTACCGTAAAATTTGAGTTTTTTCAAAATTGTCACGTTTTCATTAAGCCGATTTCTTTTTGCCATTTCAGTTTTACAGTCAGTTGAAACTCAGCTGATGACCTGAGGAGAGTGAGGCGCCGCGCCTCAGCGGACGATAAGTCGGCTTTTGAACAGCGTGAGGCGCTGTAAACCACATAACACGTCACTGAGACGTTAACATGTTCTATTGCGACATATCCGCCACATAATCACGGTTTCGTGCTCCTACTTGAAGACCTTACCTTTATGATGCTTTCATTGTAGCGTAAAGGTTTTACGTGAAGTTTCACCCTAAAGCCAAACAGCCCTAACTTTTTCTGAGCAGGAGTAATAAACTCTCTTTTGTATTCCTTTTCCAAACTGACTGCAGACAGCTTCTGGTGATAAATAAATCATTTAGCCCCTTGCATGTAGTCAAAGAAACGTTGCTAATCTGACGTTGTGCTCGGACTCGGAGGCTGTCCTGCTCCCTCTTGATCAGCCGGAGCAACTTTTTAATGAGTTGTTGCACTGACCTTTCTAGTTCTTTCCTGGCGCAGCCTTTTGCCGAAGGTAGTTCAAGGGAACACAAGTTAATGGAGAGAGACATACTGCAATAGTTATTTGACAATAAATTTCAGGAACCACAAGCTGTAAACAAAGACGAAGGAAATGAGCTCTTTAACCGACCGTAAACGTCAAGACTAACAGGTGCAGAAACGCCCCGCTGCCGTTACCAACGGATACCTAACGAGCAGGAGGAGGGCTGGTGCAACGACGTGCTAAAACCCCTCAAACATACTAATTATTATACTAATTATTGCTCCGTCTTGGATCTAAGATCAAAGCTAATATTCTTAACTAGAAGCAATAAAGACATATAAGTTCAAAAAGCATTATCTTTCATCTTTTTTTAGGATATGTACAGTATATGAGCTTGGAACTGCAAATTGTCTTTTAAAGAATCAATAATCAATGTAGAAACATTCCAGCCCAGGATTGCCAAGTGCATGTAATGTTCTTTTGTAATGCATGACTGATCCAGTTCATATTTAATATGTTTTTTTATTATTATATTTAAATCTGGAGATGATTTAGAGAAGTGGAGAGTCAATAGAAACAGTGAAGCAGCCGTTAGCGGCTAACGGTTGTGTTCCTATATTTACAGTAGAAACGTCACATTGGGGTTTGGAATAAAATATTTGGGGTTTATTAATATTATTATTATTCTTTGCTTTTGTACTTTGGAATTGTGTTTTAAAATAAAAAATATATTCCCTCTTTGTAACTCTGTGTAATGCTCAGCCAGGCTGCAGTCAGCAATATTGTTTCTAATCAACATCACGGCAGTAAGTTGGGTTTTGTTTTGCTTTTCTTTGCATAAATAGATCACAGCTACATGCGTTGGCCTTATCAACTTTAATCGCCGTCTCTTTTTGACGACTCACCGAAAACAAAGCCTGTAGCCTTGGTTACTGTCGTGCATGTCGGCTTTAGCAACAGCGCTACGAAGTGAGAAAATGCAAAAGATCAAAACCAGATTCCCCTGTTTGAGGAATCCTTTCCCTCAGATGACCTTCTGCTGCTCGACTGCCAGACGTGTTACGTAAAGCCAGAAGATATGTAGCTCCCAGAGTTTCCTGCTTCATTCTTCTTTAACGAGTGTTTCTCTCAGCCTACCTAATCTGACTCCAGATCTCCTTCCTTCCCATCCCACTGTCTCTTCCCTCTCCTGGGTCTTGTAAAGCTTTGAGTCCAATTTTATACACTCTGTCTCCTTCTTTTTTTATATATATATAACCTTCCCTCCCTTTCTCACTCCGTCACCCGCTTCTACTCGATATCTCTCTAAGCGTCCCCGTCCCCTTCATCACAGCATTCGGACTGGCGGTAATAACCCGGACTGTCGACAACAAATCACCTCCTCAGATCCAAAGGTTCGCTGCGTGATGCACGGTGACCTTACGCTCGGGAGCAAATGGTAGAAAATGAGAAACCCGGTGGCTGGAAATTGCAGTTGTCTTGTATCCTTGCGAAGTGACGAGCGTCTCATCTCTAAGCCCGCTCTTTCAAATAGAAATGACTAATGGAATATTTAGGGTATTTGAATTTCATGGACTTAAATTGAAAACTTGGGGTGTGTCGTGTAAATCTTTTATTTGCTCAAAGTTGTCTGTTGAAACTTGGCCTGCAGTCAGTACTGCTTAGCATTGGGCGATAGAGATAACTGCCTGGCATTGTCACTCCAAAGAATGTGTGACCAGATAGAGTTTTTGGTTCAGAAATGGGACTTTGGTAACCTTGATGCTGCAAGTCAGCACTGTAGGAAACAATGTTAAACTTCAATTTTTAAAACAATTTTATCTCTAGTAAAATGCCTGGATGGGTCAAACCCAAGGATGTTTTCACACCTGATAGTCCAACAGACTCGGATCGTTTGAGGATCAAATTTGCACCAATGTCAAACAAACCAAATCCTTTGTGTGTCAATTTTGTGACTGAGCGCCTGACTAATTGTTGTGTTTTTCTCCTTATAGCTGATTGGTTGGAAGGGGTTTAAAATGAATAATCTCCACCCACCAGGCGAGCGATGCGGTCAGACGAGCCTCTGACTGGTGCAGATGCCATCAAGCACCTGAAGGCCACACTGCTGGTCTGGGAGTGTTAGTCTTTGCTGGTTTTCTGGTTTTTGGTTGTGGGTTGAGATCCTGAGGCAGGGTGAGAGACTTGTCCAGACTTGGGTTTAATTAAACCTCTCTTGCTAAAAACACAATCTGCTTTGGACTCCGTATGTTGCGTTTCCTCTGTGATGACACAAGGAAATCACTTTTTCTTGACTCATGCCATCATTTTAGGAAGGTAGCAATATGTTGTGTAATTAGTTTTGTGCACACTGATTGCACAGATTGATCGTGCCTATTTAGCATCTGTTATTGGCAGTACAAGTTAATGCTTTATTAGCATAAATAACCATTAGCACCAGTGAGGTGGCCCCAGAGGTCGGCCCCCCAGGCTGTGTGATTCTCTAATAGACGTGAGCAGACGTTCTCCTGAGTCAGGTTCCTCCACTCATCTCCGGCCAGCTCAGCCCATCCTTACGAACGCAGTCGCTTGCAAAGACGTTTGGCACGGTTTGTGGTTCTCTGAGACGTACAGTAAGGGCTTGGCAGCAGAAATGCTTACACGCGCTTCCTGTTTAGATTGTTTCTTGGAGCCCTTGCCAGCTAACTTGGTGGGTTTTCTTTTTCCTTTTTTGCTTTGATGTGTGTTTCATTACGGCGCTCGCTAATTAAGTGGATGATCCTAGGAGCGGAGCGGAGGTGGAAGGGCGGGAAGAACTGGCCCAGTCCAAAGTTCCAGGCCCGCCAGAACCAGAACAGTTTGAGTCTCTGATCCATAGGAAGCTGGATTCAGGTTTCCCAAAGCGGTGTCCCTTCTTTATCGGGCACTTCCGAAGCTTGCGGTGAGGAATGTGTTGTTTTTGTGACAGAGCTGAATATCGCTTCTAAAGTTGTATGATAAACTAAATACAACGGAGTGTTTGTCATGTGGAAGACGGTTGGTTCAGTGTGCTGCTGTGATTTGCATATCGACTGTAATATTAGTCTTCATGTCTTTGATTTATGGGGCTCTGGTAGCCGGTAGCCAAAACTTTCAGACAATAAAGTCATATATCCGCCTTGAAAACAAATTTAAACCCACCTACACATCCAAAATGATTCTCATATTAACTGGATAAAAAAAAAGATTGATGTTGCTGTCAGGTTCTCTTGCACGACTGAAACATACAAATCAATGGTGTTGTGTTAAAGTTTGAATTACTCTGACAAACTGATCAGTTCCTCAAATTTAAAAAGTAAGTCAAAGTTTTAGTTCCGACTTGAAGTGAGCTTGTTTACTGACTATAGCAAAACACAGGCAGAGTAATCATACAGTTGAAATAATATGTATTTTTATAGTCCTTTACAATAAGTGATAGACTAATTAAAGTGCTTTACAGTGAGGAAAATAAGATAAAACACGATGATAGTTCTTTAAGTAGTTATTTATGCTCTTATTTTGAAATGGGTGAAGCCTGTTTACGTAGCAGCTCTGTTTCCTCTCCTCACATTTTCTCTATTTTTTTAAAAGAAACTTTATTGGGCATGTGCCAAGTACACAACACACAAAAATAGGTATATAAAAAAATAAAACACTTATGTGAACAAACTTGTACTTGTATCAAACAACAACAAAACAGACATTAAAAAAATTACCTATGTAAATTATTTTTGAGTCTTTTTCTTGGTACTCTTCACGTTCTCTGATGCAGAATGAATAATGTTTGTTCTGTACCCAGAATGCAACGCTGCAGAATAGTTCTACAGTAAACAGTTTAAAATGTATACTGTGTGCTTTCTGGCCAAAGCCCTATAGCTACCGGGGTCAATTAGGAAAAATCAGCAACAGCATTAGCAACACTCAACAGCTACAAAACTGAAACTACAAGAGAAAGAATCACTTCCTCAAGCGCTGCTGTAAAGGAAGCTGTGAAATAACAGCTTTGATCCTGTGTTGTGTCAACGACACATGTGGCAACATGGCGCTTTAGCATTAGCTTCATCTGAATACCAACCTGAGCTAATGCTAAGGAAGTACTAGCTTCTGGAACAGAAGCTAATGCTCAAGATTACGTTGGTTCTCGTGCGTTAGCGTTAGCGGAGCTAATGTTTATAATTAGTTCTTTTAGGGCTAGTGCAACTAACTTTTTAGCTAGCAGTTCCCACCACTGGTGTATTTTCTCCCTGTGTTAATAAGTAATTTAAAATCCCATTAAAATATATGGAAGAAGGTAAAGGTAGGGACCGAGAGATGGGGAGAGGAAAAGAGGGGAGAAGAAAAAAACAATGCCATGTTTGCTTTGTCCCTGTGTTCAATGTCCTGTTGTTGATGGTTGACTAAATAAAAATATAAAAAAATATATATATATGGAAGATTGTGGTTGTGGGAAAAAGCTACTGGGAAGGTTTGAAGCTCACAGCTAACTGAGAGCTTCCTTTCTAAATGACTAGCTGCTAACAAGCAGCTCTGAGTGACATTCATAGTGAAGGAGAGAGAGTTCTGAAGATACTTTATTAGGATTTGGTGTGACAGCTCCTATAATGCAAATCAAACCGAAGTGATGTCCTAAAATCTGAAGGCAAACATCTATTTAATGAATCTTAATCACAAGTAAAGACGGGAGCTTTTAATACACGAAAGGCACTTTTCATTCGCTGTGTAATTTAAATATATTCGCCTCTCGGGGGGGGGAATCAATGCGATCATTGAAATACTGCATGGTTAAAATGTTTTTCATTTAATTATTTAAAAAAGTTAAAGTTGTTTTGAAAGATTCTACTTTCCTCTTTTGTTTTATTGCCTCCAGAGCTGTTTGTTTCGAGCTCGGATTTGGTTTCCAGACCAAAAAGAGGAGAAAATCCGATGACTGTGCTGCAGGGAAACACCAGAGAACAGATGGAGTTAAAACAATCTCAGTACCATGCACTACAAGAAGCTGTGGGGGTAAAGATAAAAAAAAAGAAGAAAAGGATCTGCAGAAAGAATCAAGGAAGACAAACTTGAAAACGGCACCAATTTGTGTCATGATGACGATATTACACCAGCAGAGGTTCTTTTCTCTGCTGTCTACACAGAGGAATTGCGCCTAAATGGTGAAGAAGTGCTGTAAGGAGGCTTTCTGGACGGGGTCCTGGCAGAGCACCAGTCTTATAACCTCTAAATAAAAGGCTCACAGACTTTCAGGGTGGCTCACGCTGCGCTATAAAATGAGTCGGGGCGATTCTTTCCGAAGTGCTGATGGAGTCCTGTTGGCCTCTAAGTGATTTCTGGGGCTCGGCTGGTTCAGATGGACAGCAGCTCCTTCAGATCACTTCATCTCTCCTGCAGCGGCAGCATCTCTGTCTTTGTACGTTTTAAAATGTCACTGGAAACCTTAACTCGTCACCGGCTACATATGAACTTTTCCATTACGTTTTTTTCAGACTTGTGACTTCGGCAAAATGTTTGTGTGACTGATAGTAATTGTCCAGTTTGTCAATAAATTCTCCTTGTTACAGTACGGTCCATTGTACTCGTTCGCTTTTTATTTCTCTCTGAAATAATCATTTTTGTTGTTGAGTTGAAGTCATTCCCCGTCTTTGGGAACATTCCGTTTACATTCGCCGTAGAAAATGGGGTGACTGATGTGTTACGGATCACCGGCGACATTCCGCTCACCGTGGCTGAATAAACAAACATGTTCACGGGCCGCCGAGTGCGAATCGCAAACGGAACCTGATTGGCTATTAGTTTATTTTGCAAAAAAAATAAAAAAAGCCCTGTTGTAATTTCAATTCAATTTCGGTTTTGGGTCAGTCCAATACGAATTTGCAAAGCTCCACTACACCTGCGTCACTGCAAATGATTCCGGCTGGTTCTGAAGTGTTGGTTTTCTCCAGGTTGGTGGACAAATTGGAGCACAATTTGGAAATACGTTTCTTTAAAGTTTCTTCGTATTTGGTTCTTTTGACTTTTACACATCTCTGACACAATGAAAATATGCTTTCTGGTTGCTCATCTCAACCATGAGTGTAAACTACATCTTATCATATTTGTCAGAAATCATCCACTTGGAAGAACTATTTTCCAATGGTTTACATAATGGCAGTGGTTGGTACGTGTTTTGGTGCCTACTGATCCTTACAGGTTTTAGTGGTAAATATGTGAGTTTTTGGAGGAGTTCAGCCACATGATGCAGCTACATGCAGACCTGGCTGATGTCCATATGCCAAAGTAACTGTGTAATCTCGTGAGTTGAAGTAAAATGGTCATGTAAGTGTGTTTTCAGGTTTTGGTTTAGAGGAAGTTCTATGAAAAACTGATATTTGCATTTAAAGTACCATTTACTTTGAAAAATACATGGATGCAAATGGTAAAGTAAATATCATATCATGCTATTTAGTGAATTTGTGACTTCCACTGATGGCAACACTTCTGCTAACGCGCTAATAATGGAGTTTATTTATTTTTTGCTAACTTTTAAAATGTCTAGCACACTTAAGCGCCCCTAAATAATTTTGTCAGATAAATTCTGAAGAACAAATTTACTTGACTGCCTTATAAACTTTCACTTTAATCAAGTATTGGTTACTAGCTAATATTCTAATAGCAAAGCTCATTTTTTGTTTACAGCTTTTAACATTTTTGCTAACTTTGAAAATGTTTAGCACACTGGGTGTAAATTCTAAAGCACTAATTTACTTGGCTGTTTTGTAAATGTTCAGCTGAATAAAGTTAGTGTTGAGGTTTCTGTCATTGATTCTTCAAGCAGATGTTTATATTCATGCTCTTATTTTGAAGTAGGTGAAGACTGTTTACACAGTATTTCTGTTTCCTCTCCTCAGGTTCTCTTTTTTAAAAGAAATTTTATTGAGCGAGTGGCAAGCATAAAACAGGCTAACAAATTAGCTATACAAAAAAAAAAACACAACACTTACATGAACAAACAATAACAGGCCTCGATGTTTCCATTTTTTTAATCTTGAATCCCTTGTATACTGCAGCTGGATTGTTGTGTAAAATGTTTCCCAAAAGTTTCCCAATGCTACTAAGTCCTGGAGCCATTAGTGGCCGATCAATGTGAGAACCAGATCTCTTGCTTCCTGAAGCAGTCTTTTACAGTTTGAGCCGGATGATTCCCAGTGTTGCTGTTTAATGGGAGGCGGCAGCTTGAACAAGCCTTTTAAGGGCTTATTTAATGAATAATCACAAAACAACACTGATTAGCACCAGCTGAAGCTCACTACATCAGCTACGGTTGAATAACTTGTTGCCAGATGAAACTTATTAGTCATAGCAGCTCTTTTCCAATGGGAGGTTCAAGTGTTTGCTCACTGAAACCCAGTTTTTTAAAGACAGGCAATGTTTGGGAGTAATAACTTAATGACTATGAAGAATAATGTCTTATAGCGGTTCATTGGTTTAACTCATTAGATTTTCTCAGTTTTCTTTCTTGGACGATTTGAATTTTGTGAATTAAGTTTTGTTATTGTTATACAGTACCTTAGCTGCTGCAGTCAGAAATTGTAGGTTTGTGGAGAAAAAGGATAAATTCCTGGGAACAGAATCTACCTGATGGTATAGTCCACCAATTCCCCATTGGTGGACTATACCAAAAGTTTCCTAATGCTTTTGGTATTGGGAACGGATGCCAGTTCTCCAGACAGACTGTGTCACCCAACGTTTAGAGCTACCACGTCTCTTAAATTCTTGTTTTTTAATGACTTCTTTCATTTTCCAAAGGTATAAGAAGGGGATTGGTGCAGCTTATGAGCCTGAAAAAGAGATTTAGAATGTGAAATCAGCCATTCCACTTTAATGGAAAAGAGTCTACAAGCGGAGTATGATGAAAGTAACTGTCAATGTGTGCTGGCCTGGCTGTTCACTCTAAAAGCAAACGGCAAGAAGAGTAGTACTGTAGTTAATTTAAGCTGTTTTCACAATGTCTCCTAACTCTGCATGTATGTTGGTTTGTGTAAAAATGAAAACAAACAACAACAAAAAAAGGTCTATAAGTTTAAATGACAAATTCCACCATGCCATGAAATATCTGCCTCACTGCAGTGGACCCTCAGTGTTGGCAGATTTTCTAATTCCAAATTATTCATAAAACATTTGCCTGTTTTCAAATTAGTTTTTCTAAAACATCTGAAATGAAATGCAGCTCAGGAAGTTAAAATACTTAAAAATAATGCTACTTGACACGCTATTGACTAGCTTTGCAATGTAGCCAATCCGGGAGCATCATTTCCTCTCCTGGGTTCTGATTGGCCGTATCCCCAATAGCTTAGATAGGGAAGACAGCAGATGTTAGCTTCTGCGCTAACGCTGAAACATTTTCTACTGGGCAATTTAGAGCAAATAAGGGAATATTTAAAATGATAAAAAGGCAGAAGTGTTTTTAGATGGGTTTGAAAGTATTCATGTTCATGTTGTTTCTAGCAAACGACTGTGGTTCATTTTTAATAAATGACATTTGTCTAGAGCCATAAAACCTACATGAACCTTTGTAATATTAATTAATGTAATACATTTAATGTATGTCTTTGTTCCTGTATGCCTATTTTTTTACTTTTCAAAACAAAGATGTGAAACTTATGAGAAGACAATAAACTATTGTCTTGAATGAAACGTTACAAATTTATGGAAAATGAAGAAAGGCAGCACAATAAAGAACTAAACAAAAACAATCCTTGCATCGTTAATACTTTTCTATAGGGAAAATTCTATTCAAATATAGCATGAAAAACACATAAAAGTGCTAAAGCCTTTTTATTACCTTTATATTTGGAGGGCCTAAAGAGAGCTGTCCTGTAACTGAAATGAAAAGCAGTTTGACAGGATAAAGTCTCTTCTTCCCTCAGTAGCAGCGTCCTCACCAATGAGGAAAACCCGGTAGGTTTCATCCCTGGTTTGTTTTTGGGTCATTGAAACACAGAAAGCTCAGATTTCTTTAGTTGCTGAAACTCTGCTCACTTTTCTGGGCTCATCAAACTGAAAATGATCTGATTCTGACCAACACACTCCTTCATGTCTCCATGAAATGATCTCTTCTTCTTTTTTTTCTCTGTCTACTTCCAGGAAGGTAACGAATTCTCCAGCTGCATCACAGAACTTTACTCTAAAAAAAGGGAAAAGAAAGCCTTTCAATAAATCTTTTATATGTTCCCCCCATGTCTTGGTTTATGTTCGGTTAAATTTAAACCCATTAAAAATAAGTCCATAAATATGTTTGTAGGTCGTTTTGTGCTTTGTACATGTGTTTCCCTCCACGGGTTTATAATACATACATTGTCGATTTAGAAATGTTTAACAAAACCTTAAAAAGTGCTCATTATCCTCCATGAAAAGCGCTTTTCTGTTGTTCATATTCACCTTTAAAATATACAAGCTGGCTGTATTAGTTATGACCTTTGTGGATCTATTAACAGAGGGGAGAGATCTGGCTGCAAATATTCGTCAGCAATGCGATGCTAAAGTTCCGAAAACACACAATATAACCTCATTAATGAGAGAAGGGGCAAAAAATGTGAATCTGCAAAAATAATGAATGTGGGTGATTACTGTGGGACTGCTGCAGCTGGGAGAGCCTCTGCAGACGAATGAGTGAGGTTCAAAGCTCTGTGTCAGCAGATAGCCGCCCTGCTGGAGTGTCCTTCAGCACGAGTCAACACATGCTCTGCTGGGGCTTCGTTGACCCCAAATTTCCCCACCCCCCACGCCACACCGGCAGCAGCTCAAGTACCTGCACACACATAATCGGAGGTCCTTTAGGAAACAAGCAGGAAGGAAGTAGGAAGTACATGCAGGGAGAAAAAAAAAAAAAAAAACGGAGACAGAATCAAGCAAATGATCCGACCAGCCAGCATTACCGCTGACCTTTCCCATTGGACTCTCAGAGCCAGCCGGGGCCGAAGCCGGGGAGTCGCTGTTACGCCGCTAAATGCTAACATGTCACAACCTATCTCATCAAATCCTTAATTCAACCTTTCTCCTGCCCCGATGGGCTGCGGGTGTAATAAGCAATATCTTTATAGCGCAAAAAGGCCAATGTACCAACAAGGTTTTGTGTGAGAAAAATCAGAGTGCAGTGTGTATCTGTGTGTGTGTGATGGATTTGTAGCACTCTCTCAAGTATAGAAAGCGAAAGGATATCAAGTAATAACTTGAAGGAAGTGTGCCATTTAAAAAAAAGAACAGAAAAAAATGAAGGAAGTAAGAGGGAAATAAAAATACACTCACCTGGCCTGCGGGACTTTACGGCTGTATAAGACTGCTTTATTTCAGCTTCACATCAGATGACCTTAAAGAGACAGAACACCCCGAGGCGGATTGCACATGAGCTAAAGCAACGCAGCGAAGCCGCATCTTATCGCTGCTAAAGCCGAACTGTTCAGGAACGGCGGGGACGGGAAGGCGAAGGGGATTAGCCCCGTGTTCACGTCCCCGACGTTTGAGTGTGATTTAATTTTCTTCCCTGCAAATCTCTGCTTGTGAAAACCCAACCAGAGGAAGGTCAGGTCGAGGCAGCCCTGCTGCGGTTTGACGTAAAACGCACAAACTGAATGTGAAAGTTGTTTTTTTAATGGGAAACATTTCTTAATGAGGGAAGAATATTGTTTTGGGACAGTAATTAATTAAAAATAAATATTTAATTAATATTACATACATGAACTAACTAATCAAAGTCGATTTTACATAATGCTGCCGCTTCAAAACGTGCTAAGTGTGACTAAGTCCGCCCACTTTTTTTCTTTTTGCTTTTTTTTACTGTACAGGATTGGTCATGAAATTCTGCCATATTAAAACATCGCTATGCATCCTGTCAAAAGGAAAGTCTGTTGCATTGTTTTGACTTGCAAATCTGATTCTGATGACGGTAATGACAAATGAAAAAGTGTCCTTTCTTTCCGCATCACTCTGGAACTGGATGTTCCTCATTTTGTTGATACAGTGAGTGAAATAAAGTTGCTTTATATTTTTATCAATGGACATCCTGGTCAGGATGGCTTCACGGTTTGTTACAGCTGTACAGAAGGCCAAGGACCGGGCATCAAGAATAACTCGGCAAGGAAATGAGTTTGTTTCCTTGCTGAGTTATTTTCAAATATATTTTTGGTGTTTTTCCATAGCAACGGTTATTTGTTCAAGCTGAAAACCTGGATCGTACCATCTTGCTGCTCCTACAGTACACAATGAGACGTGACCTTGCGAATTTTAAATTGAAATGTGGACATAAAACACACCAGTATCCATCCTGTCAGCCCACATGTCAACACACTTTATTCTCCGTGAGGAAGACTTCTACCTTGCAGTCCTATTTCTGTAATCACACCAGAGGGGAGACAATGGACGAGTTATTGGCCTCTTCATAGAGAGCAGTTCAATGTTACCAATCAGAACAGAATAAAACCTTTTTTCTGACTCATTTGTTTCAGGTGTGAAAATAGAAAGAAAAGTGCAGAAGGGAAACAGAGTTGTTGCTGGAAATGGGAAAAATCAATAGAAAACCAAATGACAAACAGTTATTAAGTTCCAGATTATTACTTGAAATTAATTGAAACCTCATAGAGGAAATATGATATTTTAGACCCACCAAAATCTAGAAATGTCTAAATGACACATATGTAGATCATCAATGGCCGTTGCATTTTTCTTCACAGAACAAAAATTCTATGAAAGGTAATAGTCTCTTGATAAAAAGCTTTGTTAAATGTGGCAACTCAGAAAAAAGTGATTTTTGTAGCAAAGATCATCTATACAAGAACTTCTGTGAAAGTAAACAGGTGAAAAAGATGTTTCCTTTCCACCTAAAAACTCCTTCTGCCTGAAAGGCTTGTTTTTTATAGAAAGGGAAACCCAGAATCTGAGGATAAAATGCCGTTCATCCTGTTGCTACAACATATAGCTCACTCAGTCACCAGCCAGACTGGTATGGTGACCATGGGAGTTGTTTGTGAGCCTAAAGTTGAGCAGGTAAAAGAAACTCCTTCATGAACAACAGTTTTCACTTTTTGTGTTTCTGCAGACATCATATTACATTAAGTCAGTTTCTTAGCTTAATTATCCAACTTCTGCGAATCCAAATGAAACAGTGTCTGACTGCAGATACAGTACTTTAATCTCCTTTCCCACATAAGACGAATTAGTGTGTCAGTGGCCTTCATAACCAATTCCGCTTGATCTGGTTGAATTTCAACTAGGCCAATCAGCGAACAAGAGGATGAACGATGATGTTGAGTTTCTGCTGTGTTTAAGAATTGTAGTCTGCTTGTTGCAGTTTGGCAATGGCAGCAGAGGAAGTGAAAGAAGCCATTCAGTCCATATAAATTGATGGCTACAATATTGAGCAATTAAAGTCGGAGGAAAAAGAATGTTTAATATATTTTATTGCTGGCATAGACATGGTGGCCCTACTTCCCACAGGATTGTTTAAAATGCACAAAATTTCTGGTAAGCTTCCGATCCTAGCTAGTGCATTACATACATCTTGGCCAAATGCTAGCGATTCAGTAAACCTCTCATGACATCGTTAGATGGATCGTCGAGTAATGAGACCCAAAAATGCAACCAAATGGGGGGTAGGGCCAACGACTTGTGATCTTGGCAGATGGGATTGTTCTGTCTAGAACTGAACAAGCTATTTGGATGAGCGGTGAGATAAGAGGTGGTCCGGTTAACCTGGCCATGTCTTGGATGACTGTCAATCTACACATTACTGTCACAAACTTTGAACTGGGAAATGTCTGAAACAAAATCCTTTGAATATTTATGCAGTTCGAAATGTTAAATTTGTTCATGTGTATCTATGTATGTGTATCCAAGATACACATACATAGTACCACCACCTGTCACGACTGTCAGGTAGAGTTTTACTAATGTGATAATAAATATATGACTACCAGTAGTTCAAATATGTCCTCTGTAGAGGACATTTGTAAACTTGAATATTTCCCACCCACTGCATACTACTGAATTCATTCCTTTTGCTATCTACAGAGGACATTTAGGGCTTTTCAATGATACCAAATGTGAAGGGGTGGGGCTTTTGAACCTTCCTTTTCCTCATTCGGAAAATGGCGTCCATCAGTACAAGCACATTTTATGGGAAGAGAAAAAGTAAGTGCATAATACTTTTTATTGTGCAAATTTTGGTTTAAAATTTTGTTGCCATATTCTAAATAAGTCTCTTAGCAGGATATTAAAAACATTCTATGAAGTATTTTGACTGTATTTTATCGTTTTTTTCTGTTGATTGTTTTAAATGAAAAGAAAGGGAGTCGTTCTCAGATGCAGAGAGAATTTTACTGCGGATTATTGATGGAGACTCAGATATTGAGTTGTCTGATGAAGAAGGTGAAGATGCAATGTTTCAGGCAGAAGCAGAGGAAGTTGATTCAGAGATCACTGAGGATGAAATTCAGGCAGGGCAAGCAGATAAAGCAAGACAGTCCACATCTCAGTCCAGAATACAAAGTACACCTTGAGTTTGTATTCTAAAAAAAATATTTCTTCTCTAAAATTTGAGACTCATTTTAATTTTGTTTTTTTTCCCCTTCATTGTTTTTTTAAGATTCCAATTCCAGCACAGTGATTCTCCCATCATTCAGAGCAATGATGCCATGACATGCCAAAACTGGACCCCAATGGATGAGTACTGTGCACACATCAACGTAAAGTCCTTGTGTCTGGAACAACATTAAATACCACTCCTGAAGAACTGAAGACATTCTTTGGGAATTCTATTTACATGGGCTCTCTAGGATACCCAAACATTCAAATGTATTGGGCCTCAAGTACCAGAGTTCAAATTGTGGCCGAATCCATGACCAGAAATCGGTTTTACAAGCTTAGAAACTCCATCAAGATCGTCAATGACCCTGATGTTTCAGATGATGAAAAAAGAAGTGATCTCCTTTGGAGAATCAGGCTCCTCTTGACCAAAGTAAGGCAAGGATGTTTGAGTCTGCCTTGAACAGGGAAATTGTGCATTGATGAACAAATGGTTCCATTTACTGGTCGATGCCCAGTGCACCAGTATATACCAGGCAAACCACATCCAACTGGATTGAAGGTGTTTGTCTTGGCTGCATCGACTGGTCTGGTCTTGGACTTTGTAGTCTACCAAGGTAAGACTACCTTCCTACTTACAGGAGGAAATGGCATTGGAGAACAAGCTGTTCTTCATTTGGCAGAGTCAGTTCCTCAAGAAACCCACCTGTTCTTTGACAGGTTCTTTACAACAGTCAACCTCCTTGATACCCTGATGACAAAAGGGTTAAGAGGAACTTGAACACTCATGAGTAACAGCGTTCCAAAGGACTGTAATATCATAAAGGATAAGACCTTCTAAAAGAAAGGGAGAGGTGAATCAGAGATGGTTGTCAGACAAAGACCTCCTGAAGTTGCTGTCATAAAATGGTTGGACAACAAGCCAGTTGTCATGGCATCCTCTGCCTATGGCATTGAACCTCAGGACACACGCAGGAGATGGTCCAAGAAAGACAAAAGATTTGTCCAGGTGTCAAGGCTACTGGCAATTGGTGAGTACAACATCAACATGGGTGGCGTGGACTTGGTTGATCAAATGTTGAGTTTCTACAGGATGGCTTCTCGCACTCAAAAATTGACAGTGCTTGCAGTTTTCCCCTTTTTTGACCTGGCAATCACCAACTCATGGCTTCAGTATAAGAGTGACTGCCAGTTTCTGGGGAAGAAAGCACTGAAATTGTTTAACTTCAAACTGCTCCTTGGTAAGGAGTTGATTACTCGGGCCCAAGCAGGAATCGGAAGTGACAGTGAAGATGACTACACTCCTCCACGTCAACGGTGCCATCCATGTTCCAGAGATGGTGGACGAAACACATGCGTCAAGGTGTCGCAGATCTGGCTGCACAAGCAAAACATACGTGATGTGCACAAAATGCAAAGTGTTCCTTTGTGTTTCCAAGAGGGGGAATTGCTTTTTGAAGTATCATAGCAAGTAAGCACAGGAATTACTATGATACACTAATATTTATGTTAGTGTGATGATGGACAGTTTTGTCAATGTGAAATTCATTCTTATGTTGATGTTTGGATATTTTCTTTGGGAGAAACTGGCTGCCATCAAGGTTCAATTTCAAATGTATGGCGTTGCGATGTCCACTGTAGTGGACACATGATGTTTCAAAAATAAAACCTTTTTTTCCCAAAAACAATGTTTTCAATATTCTAATTACCTTACAAAGATTGTCGAATTTAAAAAGAATGGTGATTGGACAATATTTTTTTTCCTGGTAGTCAGGATGGCCAAGATTCTTACACCAGAAATGACTAAAACTCCCCAGGAAAGTTCCAGGTTATGGAAATGGAGTTAATTTTTCCATATACAACTACATGTTTTCTGTTCTTGAAGCCTTTTGTTCCTAGAGACGACCTTTCAATATGCCAACAAAACCTTCTGGCTGAGGACAGATGTTAGAGGATCTCAATTTACAAGCAGTGGATACTTCATAAATAAAAAAATTTAACATTGTAAAGTCAGCAGTGGGTTACTATTTTTTTTACAACTACTACTTACTGTACGTCCCGTAACTTGGGTGCAAACATGAAATAGCACTCCTGCATCATGAAACAGATCAAGAAAAATTGCCATCATGTTATAAATTAGAATCTTTACTGCATATAATGAGGATTTTAATAGCCTGTTTAAAAACAAATCTTCCCTCCCCTGTTTTAACTCCCACCAACGGCGAGTCTTCGTGACATAGCTACCTATCGCTCGCCTTCTCTCTGTGGGCCCATTAAAACCAGCATGGGGGGTTTTCTTAAGTATGATTAGTGGAGCTCAAACACACCGCATCAACACAGAACTATTAATGTTACATGAGCCGCATTAAAAGAAAGATATTAGAAATCCAGCCTGTTCATTGAACAATTTAACAAGCTCATTTAAAAAGAAAAGTTAAGGTTTATCTAACTTATAGAAAAGAGTAGCTCAATATACAGAAAAAAACAAGCAAGACTTGTTCATATTCATGTTATATTTTGGAGATTCAGTTCTGCTAACAGATGGCATATTTGTAATGAATAGCAGGGCTGTTTTTGTTTTAAATTAAAGAGCACAAGTCTAAACATTTATTAATGCTGAAACTAAGAAAGTGTGCAAAAAGCGCCACCGTTCTCACACCATTTGATATTTTCCACAGTTTACCACATTGCAGATTTTTTAATTGGATTTTTATGTGATATACTAAGAGAAGATATCACTCATTAATGCTTACAACACATACAATACAATAGCTGATTTAAAAAATAAGTTTGAATGAGCGACAGGACGTCGTCGTGATGATGCCGTGTCGGTTCCTCACTGCAGAATCTATTACTTTTACAACCTAAAAAACAATATTCTGTAACATTTCCTTTTTCATAAGCAGAAACCTGATGTTTACCATTCCACACCTTTATATTCTTTCACACACAAATCCATAGAAGCATTTTTGCTTTCTGCTATAAAGACACCAAGATTATTACAGCCAGGATACCACATAGAGCTAAAACTGGCACAATTACAATTATATTAATGCTGTTTTCTGGACAACTGAAATTGTGTATGAGCCATAAAACCAGGAGGATGGAGCTGACTGAGCAGTTGAGTCCATGACAATCAAATGTAGTTGTCAAGTCATTTTGGATGAGTGTCTATGAGCTTCCCAAGGGAATTTTTGCCCATCACACAAGGCAAACTACTTCAGTTGCTTCAAGTTCGATTGTTTCCCCTGGTGAAGAGCACACATTCTGTCAGGATCTGTGTATTTTGTTGTCCTCTTTCTGGCCTCCCTTCAGCCTTGGTTAATTAGTGCAGGTGTTTTGTGTTTGCCATCATGTGTGTAGCCTATTTAAGTTCATTGGGATTCCCAAGTAGTCGTGGAATCCTCGTCATACTTCGTCTAACCTTGCCATACCTGTTTTCGAGTTCTGACTGAGGCATTACCTGACCGTGTAAAATAAAGAAGATCCTTATTTTCTGACCTGCTGGCCTCTCTCCGAGTCCTTTCCACAATGGCGGTACATGACACATTCTCAAATGGCTTTAGATCTTAGCTTTGACTAAGCCATTCCAATACAGTGAGAAGTTCCCCCTTTAACCACTCAAGTGTTACTCCAGTAGTACGCTTTGGGTCATTGTTCTGATGAAGGGTCAACCTCCATCCCAGTCTCAAGGGGTTTTTCAAGAATATTCCTGTATTTAGCACCATCCATCTTTTCCTCAACTCAGACCAGTTTCCCACATTGTATTTTGCTAAATATTTCTGGACAGACAACCTAAAATAAGGGCAATTTAAAGAGTCCAACTAACCATGCATATTTTAGAATGTGGGAGGAAACCAGAGTACCAGGTCAAACTAACTAACTAGCAGTTGAACCACCTGAGGTTACTATAAAAATGATTTTATCTCATTTAAACTGTAAACAAATATTTATTCACATGCTGGATAGAGTATGAAAGGACAATGTTTGTTTTAGCATTCTTCAGAGTTTTCCACGCCGCGTCCCAGTTCTCATAAGACAGATGTACGATGTGTTGTTTTAATGGAGCTCTGTGGGTGTTATCTCCTCTATTCCTGTCAATATTCATCATCTTTGTGAAAGCTCAGGGAAAATCTATTGTTCTTTTGCCATTGTTACACCGTCGTTATCCTTCATCCCTCAAACGTCGGTGACAGACGTTCGCCGCGTTATAGTCCTCGTCACTTCTGGCAACGACTCCACGGTGAATTAACGAAGGGAACGACGGCGCGCGCACTTTGCAGCGCTGACCTGAATTTATCTCCGTCTGTGGGTGGTGTGTTGTTTAGCTTGTTCCAGCCCAGGTTCAAATGCGCAGTTAGATGTGGAGAACAAAGACGTGACGGAAGCTAGGGTTAAAACAGATCTCTGTGTCATTAGAGCTGAAAACACACGGGTTCCTCGGAACGTGGGAGGGGCGGTAGGTGGGCATGAGGAGATAACAAGAGGAAGTGTTTACAGACCTTTTTATTTTCCCGTCATCTTCCGCGGTGGCAGGAAGAAGAACATCCAGCGTCGTTGTGACAACAAAGGGGACAAAAAAACATGTAATCACAGCCTGTCAGGTGGATAATAAAGTCAAATTTATTAATATCCGCACATGCACTCAGCAAAGCAGTGACAAGCCACAAACAAAAATACACACCCACATGCACAAAAAAACCCCATCGAAGACCTTTAATCAAAATGGCCGTTTGTTTATCTCTCAGCATACACATAAAAGAGAAAAGCTATAAAAACAACACATAAGACGCTCCAGCACAATATGAATCCATTCCCTTAATTTAGTGGATATGGTGCCAACGGTGATAAAATCTTTTCCAGGCAATAACCAAGTGCTTTACAACCACTGCTAGTGTCAGGGTACTTCAGGTCCTGGACTCAGAGGAAGTTCATGATGCATAAATTGTAATTAACAGGAATGATGTAGCATGTAAAATGTATGTGGAGGGCAGAGAAGAGGGTAGATCATAGCGTTGGGTTAATGATAGCAAGGCTGCAGGTTCATTTGTGGTGGATAATAGAGTAATAGGTAAGGAAGTTGGCACGGCATAGTGAGGAAGAATCACAATTTATTTCACTACCATACCTTAAAGCAGAGATCTCCAGCTTCAGTCCTGTAAAGCTACCCAACAACGTTTGTCCCAGCACTCAGAAATGTGACTGGTCATGGAAAAACCAGGAACAAGTCAGCTGTGTGGATTCTAAGCTTTCCAATGATGTCAAACACATGGAAAGCAAAAAGAAATTAAAGAAGATGTGGCCGTTTGAATGTTGGCACTCTGGAAACCAGATCTCTGAGGAAACAGCCCTGAAAGCTGTAAATGTCCCCAAAACTGCTGAGCAATCTGGGAGTGCCAACAAATGCAGTGCATTTACACACATACACACAGTCATGTTTTCATGCATTGAGGAGAGTTTTCATTGACTTCCATTCATTTCCTACAATGAATATTCTGAGTTGCCACATTTAACATGGGGACCAAGAAAATGTCGCGCAACACATACACACACATATAACAGAATGAATTTTGACCATCATTCTGTCTCTTTTAATTTTAACTGAAATTAAGAGGTCTATAGAAATAAAACAATCTATTCTATGAATGGATTAAGCAATGTTGAAAATAAATAATTCTGTGTTTTTCCTTTATCTCTTTTAGCTCGTTGCAAAGCTAAAGCTAAAGGAAGTGACATGTTAGGAAACAAAGCTAAGGTTAAGGGATATGACTCACTAAGGAACGCCCTCTTTAGGGCGTAGCTTAGATAGAGGCTAACAAAGGAGATCACAAGCTGTTCTTGGATGCCATTTTGTCCTGCTAACTCGTAAAGGTAGCATGAGGAATGGACCAGCTGTCTTTTGGTATTAACAAATGGAATTCATGAATTCAACTCACTGATTCTTCTTCATCCTCATACATTAAGAACTTAGCATAGAGAACTGATAAATTCTCCACAGCAACAAGAGAAACAGAGATAAAAAGCCTTCATAAATCTGGAGTATCAAAAGTAGCCTGTGATCCAAGAATGTCAAACGATTGTGGAGCCTCATTTGATTAGCATGAGTAATAGAAGGACAGGCTGAAAACAGTCAACCAAAGAATGTGGACTGTTGGAGTGAGTTTTCAGTCTATCGGGATTCTGAAAACCTCAGAAACCCTTTTGCTCTCCAAACTTCCATTGTTGTGTAGCAGGAGTTCTGGGGCACCTGGTTTGTTATTGTGCATTCCATTCATATTTAGCATAGTAACACCTGACAGCTTAAGCTTGTTTGAAATGATTACTGGCTACTATTGAATAAGAGTAATCGGTTCAACGCGTTTTGAACTTACCAAAGGTTCATTCACCGTCTTTGTTTCCGACATAGTGAACGGTGCTCAGTCTGGACTCACCCTCCTTTTCCTCCATCCCTTCCTGGGGTTCAGCCTGTCCCCATGACTGAGCAAGTCCTGTCTACCACTCCGTTGAGCCTGTAGGCATCACTGCTCCTCTGGCTGCACACACAGCGAGCATCCACGATGTGTGGAGCTGTCAGACGTGCTGCTGGTGCTGTCCCTGTTCGCAATCGTCTTCGAACTTTAGGCCGTCTTTGCAGTGTGCGGTTGGATAATGCATATTTTAATTGTGCACTTGGAATCATCTTGTGTGTGTTTGTTTTTGTTTTGTTTTTTTGCATCTGAATGAGGAGTGTGAGGTTTTTAGAGATTCTTGCTTTGTTTTTTTAGCTTCTTCAGAATCTAAAGTCCGCATACATTTCCTTTAGTATCTGGTAGAAATGCCTCATAAACTGCATGAATTGGGTCAAACTTTTTGGATTTTCTTCCCACAATAATTAACCGGAGTTTTGACCCATTCCTGACTGAACTGATGGAAGAAGGTAGTTTGTAGGCCACCTTCTTCTTCACACATATTTTCATTTCTGCTCATGAGGGCTTTGATGACCACTCCAATTACCATACTTTGTAGCTAATTTGGCCGTATTCTTGGCATCGTTTCCGCTTTGGAAGACCCATTTGCACTCAAATTTTTAATTTCAGGCAGATGAGTGGAGATTTCTTCATCAACACTTCCACTTTGTTTTTTTATGGTACTCTTTGCCCCCTCAGCCAGGCTTTGTTGTTAATGCACAAGCTATGTTTCCATCCAGTTGTCATGGAAATTTTGAGAAATCTTTTAAAATGTCACAAAAAAGAAAATACTAAATAGACATGCTTCCATTGGAGTGAATCAGCCAGGCTACGGAAAGTGGAATTTTATCAGATGTTGACGTATGTGTGACAGAATGGACATTGGAAATAAGAACAACTTCTTCCCTTTTCTTATTTACATTGAAGACTTCTGTTTTACTGTAGAAATATAAACCGAAGACTTCTGTTTTAACATGGAAATAATTTTTTACTTTGCACTTCTATTGGGACTGAGGGCTGCGATGGACTGGGTTCCTGCCCAGGGTGACCCCGCCTCTCACCCTGGACAGCTGGAGATAGGCAGCAGCACCCCTCCCAACCCCTGGGTGTAAGAAAATGGATGGATGGATGGATGGATGGATGGATGGATGGATGGATGGATGGATGGATGGATGGATGGATGGATGGATGGGAGGGACTGGGGGTGACATTAAGCTGTAGGTGCAACAGTTCGCCATCAGAGGGCGTATTAAACACAGTGAGCACTCCTGACTCAGCAGAGTGTAAAAACGTTTTTGTGAAATCAATGGTGTTATTTCGCGTTTTGCAGTTCCTGTCAACCTTTAACCATGCAGTACTTCAAAATGCAGAAAAATAAAAACATTGATGGAAACATGGCTACACACGCTATTTCCTGGGCTGCCTGATGCCTGGACATTCCCATGGTTTAATACTTACGAGTCATTGTTCTCCAAGATCTAGGAACTGTAAACAAGGATAAACCAGAAATGTGGAGGTTGACGATACTAAGCCTGATATCTTGACCTACTTTTTATTTTATTTTATGTTTTTACACAAGAATGCAGAGTATGATGTTTTGCCTTAAATACATCCACAACTGTGCCTATGTTTAAGTTTGAGGTTATTGAGGTATCTAATCTTTCCCAACTCATTTAAAGAAATAGAAATCTTAATGTATGCAAACTGTTGAATTTAAAGGCTTTTAAAATCAGCTTTTGGTCATTCTAACTGACCTAAACTGGCTGTCGACAAGAGAGAAAAACAGAAATCGTGTTTCTATGCAGTCCATTCAAATATCTGGTTCTGGTTTTATGTAGTATGGAATGTAGAACACCACATTTAAGGCCTGGGATGATTTTTATGCAGTCATTTATTATGTGCGAGCCTAATAAAGACAGATCTTTATTTACAGCAACAGCCCAAAGGACCAACTTTATCTGTCTGGTTAATTCTGGCTTGTTGTGCCAGTGGTGGCGAATGCACTAAGAAACCCCACTGCTCCTCAGATATTTGGCTCTGAGCTAATTTACATACATTTGCATGTTAAAGAGATGCCTTAAATAAGGGCAGAATAAAATTAAATTGCAGAAGAAGACTCTGAAGCTCTTTTATTTTTGGCTCCGTTTATCCGAGGCGTCAGTTTCAATCAGTGGGCAACAGCTGATTTGAGCTGTCACTTCGTAGAAATGATTGAAGTTTGGGAGCTACAGGCGTAGCATGACAACGGTTTTAACATAGACAGAAGGAAATTCTGTGACATAGCTCTATTCACTTTGTTTCCATAGCCATTTAATCCTGTGTGGGGTCACAGAGGGGCTGGTGAAAGACTCTAGAGTACAACCTAGAAACGTCACCAGTCCTCTGATCCAACACAGAGATAAGAAAAAGACAACCATTCATTTCGCACTTCATGCCCCCTTTTTATACTCATGTTTTGTCATTTAATTCCTTTTTATTTTGTACTTATAAAGAAACTAGTTCCCTAAACCATTGTCACTTAGGTTCATCAGCCATCTTTATTGGTGTACCCCAAAGCTCTGTCTTAGGGCCACTGTTCATTCCTGGTTTACAAGCACCTTTCCAGATGATTTTGATCACTTTTAACGACATCTCATATCACTGCTATGCAGATGACAATGCGTTCTACATCTCTTTCATGCTTCATAAGATCTTTTGAACTGAACATCTTAAGTTAGTGCTTTGACTGTGTAAGAAATAGATGGCTGCAAATATTCTCTAGTGCACTGAAGAAAAAAGTGTTACCCAGAACAAAGAGAAATCCCTACTAGTTTATAAATTACGGACTACTTATTCCTATTAAACATGGGGGAACCAATATCTATATATTTTATAATTTTACCTTTTTGTCTTTCTTTTGGTTTTCTTGTTTTGTTTGCATTTCCTTACTGTCTTTTTGCTCCAGGAAAACACACGACGACGGCCTCTCATGCCAAGTCTTCCTTCAAGAGACTTGAGGTAAATGTTGACTTTACATCGATCTCCCCAATGACCGCAGAACAGTTTCCCTCTTGGGTCCAGCTCCTTTTATATGCGCTTGTCAGCAAGTAAGCTGAGGGAAACATTCACCACAGCTTTACATTTAACGAAAAAAAATAAAAATCTCATTGGAGTGTGGTATCTGAGCTGGACTCGCGGCCAGCTGAACTACCACTGTGGTTTGGGGGGTTTCCCCGCTTTAGAGACGTCAGATGCGAAAATCCCCTCGTTCACATCCTTACCGACTTCAACTGGAGAAATGTTAATTACATTTAGCATTAAAATATTTGGAGGCAGAGGCGATTGCAATCCCAGTGTAGCACAGGGCGGAGATTCATCATTCAGACCAACTTCAAAACCCTGAGATTATGATTATGTACAACTGATGCAGACCAGGAAGTTGAGATATTCATTCAGGATACCGCAGAACAATAGTTCATAATTTAGATGTAAACATTAAATTTTATTATTTATATCCAGACTATAGTGGGACCACAGTCAGTGTAGTATTTTTTTTTCTTTCACTGAGGAAAAAAGTTGCATATTTATCTGTTTAATCTGGTGACATGATGTGGATCGTTTGCTCTGCTTGTTTAAAATTATTTTAACCAAAAGAAAATAAAATACAATTGAATATTCTGTCATTATTATCATTTAACAACTTACGGGTCAGAATAGATTATGACGGCAATTTTTTGACACCACATGTTAAAATGACAGACGTTCATCTGACCCAGAGATCTTTTAGACGGCTCGTCTTTGTCCCGCCTCCGCAGCCAATGCACCAATCTAAGGCCAACTCCAAACCAGCCCGGTGTGGCCGGCCCGATTGGAACCGCGGCTCTTGAGGTTCCAGGGAGTGGGGTGGTACCAGCCAGACCGGCCCGGGTCGGTCCGGTGCTTAAAAAAAGGGGCTTAAGTTAGTAGTATTATCCTACAATCCAAATTGTAAATTGTTATTCATGCCTTTGGTCTTCAAGATTGGATAATTGTCACTAAGTATCCAGCTGTATAAGTCTGCTGCCAGACTTCTGACCAAATCTCCAAAGTTTCCTCACATCGTTCCACATCTACCCAAGAGTACGTTACAAGATCTAAAATGTTCTCAGTACAGCTGACAGTTTGTGCACATTGTGAGGCATGATTAGACTGTGGGAGGAACCAGAGAATCTGAAGAAAACCAACCAGTAACATGAGATGTAGTCCAAACTAAGAAGTTTGGCTTCAATATGCATTTGAAGGAGGTCTGATAGAAAAACATGCCTCACTTCCCTGTGGAACCTGGATCAAAAACATGATAATTTAAATAACTTTATTTATAAAGCGCTTTCACACATGATGTTTGATGTTAGTGTAAGATCAAAAAATAATTTTGTCTTGAATAGATTCCTGATCTACTGCTTTCGATTTATTTACAATAAGAAGCTCTAAAAGTCTGTGACTGAAAAAAGCTGTTAATGTTGGTGAGAATATTTTAGAAGAGATAATTTGTTTACCTCTATATACAAGAATTTTAGACATGTTTTCCTTTTTTCCTCCAAATTAGGGTGAACGAATAGCTGGCTGCATCACATGTAGACACCAAATAAAAAAAGGACATAGATTAGAGTAAATCTTCTTCATGCAGACAAATCTCCTTAGGCAGGGACTGCTTTTTTAAGTGTGTGTTCTTCGCTGTGTGTGTGTGTTTTACACGTCATGCTGCTTTTGGGCCTCTCCTCGGGCGAGCCACAGCAGACTCTTTCAGTTGGCTAGGACAGTGAATCACTGGGATCTCCAGCAAATATTGGGTCTGGCACGCTACTGAAGTCATCATTAAATTCCTGCCATTAGTTCATCATCTTCAGCCAAAAGAGCAAGCTTTTAAATATATTAGGAAAATGTATTTCCTGGAATTTAGCTTCTTTCTGATCACCCTTTAGGATTACAAGTCAACCAGCTAATACTCTAAAGCGGGGGTCTTCATCTACTATTAAAGGACTAATGTCTCAGCAAAATCTAAGGAAACTCATCAACATGTCAGGAAGCTAGAGCACATCACTCCAGATTTTAAGTCCTTCCATTGGCTCCTGGTAGCTCAGAGAATAGGATTTAAAATACTTCTGCTGGTTTATAAATCACTGAATGGCTTAGCATCAAAACACATCAAAGATCTGCTGGTGTTGTATGAACCTTCCAGACCTCTCAGGTCTTCTGGTTCTGGGGATGCAGAGCAGAACCAGAACCGAACATAAAGAATCAGCGTTCAGCTTCTACGCACCACAAATCTGGAACAAACTTCCAGAAAACTGCAAAACAGCCCAAACAGTGAGTCCTTTAAATCAAGAGTAAAAACCCAGCTGTTTAGAATCACCTTTGATTAGCAGTAAGTGAAACATTGATCAACACATTTGATGAATTTGATTATGGCATCTGACAAAATGTAATGGTTGTTGTTTGTTTCATAATTGGTGACTGTTTATGATGTACAGCACTTTGAACTGCCTTGGTGCTGAAAAGTGCTATGCAAACACATGTAAACATTTATGGAGCTATGTAACTGTCATAATTGTTAATACCCAGTGATCTTAGAAGTTTTGATCATGTTGGAAGAAACTCTTAGACTGCTCATCTTGTATCTCTTGCTCAGTATAGTACTAATAAAAGAATTCATTACTTATTAAATCATAATTTGCTCTATTTTTATAAACTAAAGGTAAGCAGGGATAAAGACATATAGTGATATCAGTTTCTTTACACCGTTCAATCTGTGAAAACATTCCAGAAATAAACGCATGCCCTTCTGTAGCGGCAACAGGGAGGCATGTAAATATTGCACATTTGTGTGTCTACAGACGGTTTTACATGAACAGAAAATGTTCTGCTGGGAAAATGTGTCATTACTCCCTTTAAGTGCACTTGGCATCTATGCAAATGAGCCTTAATACAGTCGTAGCTGCTGGCAATGCAAATGTACATTTCTTAGACTGGGACTCTCGGCTCTGTAGCTTTTAAAATAAGGTCTACTTAAAATGGGAAAAAATATAGGTTGGATAAAATTGGTTGTTAAAAACGTAGAGATTGTTGTTCTTGGTTACTTTCTGGTGACACTAAATTTCCCTCAGATGCTAGAAAAAAATATGGTTTAGCATTTTTCTAGTCTCATCTAAATTTATTGTAATTACTTAAAGCACCAAAATTGCATTCATAATGAAAAAAGAACCGTGACTGAGATGGAAATGCTGATCATGGAATCACTGCCGTATATGGACTTCCTGGTTTACTGAAAATGAAAGACGCATCTAACTGTAACATAAACTGAAGTGTCAGACATTTCTAATTAATTGTTCTAATGAAATTCACCTTGGGTTAATGATGTGGTTGAGAGACGCAAATTTGCATCAACAATACTGTTGGGAAACTCCTCATTATCCCGAACCCTGTTGGAAGTTACACATATTTCATCCCACATCTACACTCAGTCAATTCAACTAAGCTGATGCCAGGTAAGAATATTTATTAATTGCTGTCAATAATTCATCACCATAAGAGTTAGTATCACCTGCCACTCTGGTTCCACTTTGTTATGATATTTTAGATCTTTCTCAGTGATCAACAATGGAACATTTAGTATTGAAGTATCCCATGTAACCTCAATCATAACACCAGCTGTTAAGCAGAACGCTAGAGAGATCAGAAATCTAATGTTAATACCAAACAATCTAGAATCATTTTTACAGCTGGTTAAATAAAAAGCAGGTTGTGAGTATTCTAACTTCTTGGTCATAACAGAGGCCCAGTCCTACTTGATGCCTAAATAAAAAAAAATTGATTTTAAAAAAGTGCTGTATCCAGAACTAACTGGGAAAGTCCGACTTCCCAGTCGGAAAAATCAACTGGAACATTGAATTTTCCACTGGTAAATCAGGAGCAACACAGACTATCCCCAGTTACGACTTGTAAAGCCCCTCGTAGCGTTTCAATATGGCCGCTCTTCGCATCAACAATAGTAAGCTGTGGTACCACAGAAATGTTCATTTTGTTGTTGTCTGTTTTAGAACTAGGCCGACTACATCTGCACTCATGTTGCTTTCCATTAGCGGTCGGTACTTGGAAACTGTCTGACCGCAGCTACTACTACGCAGTTACGACTTGTCAGGCCGACTTTGCGTTTCAATATGGCCGCTGACGTGGAAACATATTTGTTTTACAACACATAAGGGTGCGTCTAAAATGTTAGGGATTGTAACTCTAAACTGAACAAATTAAAAGTGGTGGAAAGTACAGCTAAAGACAATCATTGTAAAAGGTACAAACAACATCAACTTGAGCGTCGCCATGTTGAAATACTGACTTCTCCCACTATATTAACTAGATCGATGTGACTTTAAGCTCAGTTTCAAGTTCTGACTCCCAATAGGCCAGCAGGGAAAGAGCTGATACAAAATGGCCCCACTAGTTAGCTTATTCTTATATATTTTTGTGCTAAACTATAGTCCAGATTTTGTATTTCATGCCAAAAACTTTAAAGATGACAAAAAAAACCCATACATTTCAAACAACTAAGAGCTAAAGAGGTAAAATGCTCAAGTGTTGTGTGACGTGACAACATTAGATGTCCCTTTATGTAGGATTTTGTCTTTGGATCCTACTAACACTTACATCAAGTAGTTTTTTGTTGTATAGTCAGGTTGGACTAGACTTGTGTCCATGGGGTGTGTGTAGAAGAAAGAGAAGGACGATGAGAAACAAGCGATGTGAGTAAAGAGGGAAGGTGACGGTTGATCTAAAGGGTGTGAGGATAATGAAGAGAAGTGAGAAGAGGCAAGAAACCGGTGAGAGACTAATCCTGGCAGTACTTTCCTTTTTCACACCACAGTTCAGTCCTTCTTCAGTTTTGACCAAATTTGATGCACGTCAGCTATTTAACTAGCAATTTATAGGCCAACACTGTGCTAATGATTAACGATGGAGAAATTAGGTGTGCAAGCAAATGAGCTGATTCTTTTTTTGAATCCAAATGTGTGTTGTCTGAAGTTTTGTCACAGCTCTCAGGCTGTCGACTTGGACGACTAACGAAGCCCTCTCGCAGGCCAGCTTTTGGGGCTTAGCCCAGACTTGTTTTCAGTTCATAGTCCCACAGATGCCAGCAGAGCTGTCCAGGTCCCACTGACCGGAGCAAAGAGGTGGCAGACTTTCTCTGCCTGGAGTAGAAAGCCAGCGAAATGCCAGAAGTGCTGCACTCCAAAAGCCCAAACCTTGTGGCAGATCGCTCAAGAGGTCCACACTGAGTCACCGACTCTGCCCCGGGCACGCGCTACTTTGCTCCCCCGTCAGTGAGAGCAGGTTGTCTTTGCCAGTGCCTCTCTGAATAAAAGTGAGTACAAGCAGCCTGTCTCAAACAGAATGTTTTCAGCACCATTCACTGAAACATTTACGAACAGGTTTGGGGAAATAAAATGAGGTTAACAGACGGAATCTGTCTGTTTGCGTACAGAGAACTGTATGCCTACAGCTCTCTGTAGGCATACAGTTATAACTCTGGGGGTAAAAGAACTTTATGCTTGAAGTTTATTAATGTTATTGCTTTAGGAAAGTAATAACTCCTAGAGACGTGGGCAGAAATAGTTGAAACTTGGAATTATCATTCCAGCATGTTCAAGTTAAACTGTTTGATCCCTCCTTCCTTTCTTCTAAGCCCCAAGCATTGGGAGAGTTTAGTACAGCACATATTTCCTCACGGCCTTTGACAAATGCTACTCAAAACTATCCATCCTGCTTTTTGACTAAGAAACCAGCTTCTGGAAGTTGAGGAGCTGAGGATGTTTTCCACATAAACAGATGCAACCACAAGATTCTGACCAACCACATAACAGTTTCATATGGAAAGAGGGGGATGAAAAGTTAGCCAGTGGGGTTGTGGGGTATAAAATGATCAATTTTCATCACTCAACCATGCAAGGCCCTTAAGAATGTCTTCATCTGCTTTTTGAATGAGTACAGACTCTAAAGTGTCATGAATCGGTGTGGAGTGAGGTGGAGAGGCAGACGCCAGGAGACCCAGGTAGGATAAATGCAGTTGATTTAATAACAAAAAGCAGGAAAAACAGTCCAAAACCCTGGCAGCACTGCAGAGCGGAAACAAGGCTCAGCACAGGTAGCGCACGGTAAATGTATGGACATATGCAGCAGACAGGCAACATCAGACGAGGACCCGACAAGAAACAAAAGACAACGGAGGGACTAAATACACAAGGAGGCAATCAAGGGAACAAGACACACCTGGGAACAATCAAGGGAGGACGGGACAACAGGGAGACTCAGAGACACAGAAAGCTTGAAATAAATACACAGAAAACGCGGAACCTGACATAAAGATTCTGGCTTAGAAACCAAGTAGGCTTGTTCCAATCTCAAGGATTGCTAAATGTTTTCAAAGTCAGCAAAAACACTAAAGAACTGAATAAGACTAATATCCAGGTCCAGATGGCTTGCTGAAGCACAAAGCACAATTGAGTTTTATAAATAGTGGATGTCTTCCAATGTGACACGTATGTGGTCTTCCTCCGAGAGAATCCTGCAGGAGGTTTTTATGTCTTTTATCCATGGGGTGTTGGGTTATGTGATGGCTCCTTCTTCCATAGCTTCCTTCAGTATTGCTCAGTTTCAGCTTTCGGTGGTTACTGACTCAGGTTTCTACCTCTTAAAGTGCACCTTTGATGGTGCCTCTTGAGGCAGTTGGCCAGAACCGAGAGGCAATTCTTGCTGGACTCTAATGTCTCTGGAATGAACAGGTTTGAGTGTTTTCTGGGCTATCCGGTCTTATTTCAGCTTGTCTGGGACTTCATACTCATTCCTTGAGATTCTCAGTTCTAAACTTTGTCCTTTAGAAATACGGCACATTGGGGAGGCCTTAGTCCTCAACTCGACCGTCATGGGTTTGAGTCCCAGCCTATGACCTTTGCCGCACATATTACCCCTCTCTCACGTTCCTGTCTCTATTTGTTAGTTGTGTTCCTGTCTCACAACTAACAAATAGACGCCACTAGAGCCAGCAAAGCCTTTAAAAAAAGTACTCAGTATTATATTCTCAGACTGAATGGGTTGTCATGGTCTTTATTTTATGGCATACTCAATGTTACATCTTTCTGTATATTTTTTTAATCCAGATGCATTTTTGTAGTTTTAAAGACATTCATATAAGAATTCAGGAAGTATATAACAAGTACTGCAGGCTTTATTCACAATTAAAAAGAATTTCAGATATCTGCACAGTCTCCTGCTTCTCCATGCCTCAAAATACCTTGAAGCTTTGATTTGTGGGGGGCGATATGACAGCGAAGTGGAAGTCTTGTCTCAGTGCTGGGGAAGCCGTGGTGTGAGAACAGCATGACACCAGTTCTGTCCTGCTGATTTCTCTTTGCACATGTAAGTCCGTAAGCCACTGTTCCTATACAGACTCGTAGGGCTGTGAATGTGTATGTGCTGCATTCTTGTTATGCCTCCCCAGAAGCCCTGCACCTTGTGGAAAAAAAACAGACATCCAAGTTTGAATAACTCTGTCTCCCTACCTTAAATCACCTGGTTGCCTCAGCTGTGTTTGTGTTTATGTGCGAGATTCTTTGGTGTTTGCCCAAGTTACTAAAATAGCTTTACTTAATCCCCCTTAGGTTTCAATAGCTGTCACCAAACCTTATGTCACCTGAGCCATGAAGGGGGAAACAAGAAGCAGGAAATCAAACAGGAGTGAGGAGCTTTATACAGAGAACAGGCAAAAGTAACAGAATGCAAATTATTTGGAGATAATACAAAAACTAAAGCTAAATAATGAATCCTGAAGAGAATAAAAAAGCAGATTCGTAGGACAATCAGTCAGTCCGCCCTTTGAAAGGCGCATCTTCATCAAACATTCTGACTCTGCTCTTTTACCTTCTGCTACAGATTACAGGCTTATTGTTGAGCCCTGTAAGCATGGCTGTCCTGTGTTGGGGCTAAAACACTTCCTGACAACACACAGCATCTAAAGCGACGCCATGTTAGGATGTCAACACCTGCAGGGTCAGTCATCCTGGCATGACTCATCCACTCTTTGTTCAAACATAGAACAACATGGTTGATGTGTTCGTTTAGAATCCAAACCACAAACCTCTGACTGTTTTGTTGGAGTTTTCCATCACGCAACACAAATTAGTGCATAACTATATGACAGATAAATGTAACTTTTTGTTAAGCAACACTAGTGAAAAAGTCAGCCTAAAAACTGTCACTCTGAGCCCTTTAAGGGGCGGAGCTTAGAGCACAGGTGAGCAGCATGCAGACAAGAAAGGGAGAGAAGGAAAAAAGGAGCTGTAGGGTTTACTTTCACATTTTGTAGTTTAACTTGCTGTTCGCAGTTTGTTTTCACTTTCTTTTGATTTGTGTGCATGGAAATGCAAGTAAGTAAGGTTAGAAGTTAAGTATATTGTTTATTAAGCCAAATATTTAAGTTTTTTACCCTTAGTTGATAGCATGTTTTGTTCACGTGCACATTTAATAAGATCTACACAACGTGGGTTTTCATATCATGTTTATTTAGAAACGGGATATTTGTAACCATTAATATTGCAGTTATTTAGTAATTGTGATTTTATTTAGGGATTATTTAGACACTGATGCTGTATTATTATTTATCTTTCTAGAACCACACAGTTACGTCAAATTAAGAAATAAACAGCAAGTGCAAGTTAAACCCCCTGCAGTGCGACTCTGCGTTTCTTTGGAGTTCTAACCGGACTCACCACAGTAATCTGAACATTTCCACTAGCAAATTACAGTCCCTATCTGATATTAATTGGTAGGCAGCTGCCTGGAGGATGGCAGAGTGAAACCCTCACAAGTGTGCATCCGTGGCGGTTTCAGGTAACGTGACATTCTAGACAGTTCAGAGGCTTCTTAATGAGATTGAGGTCCGGGAGAAACACACACATTGGCATGCACACACCAACAGGAACTGCAGAGATGTGGTTCCGAAATTGCAAAGCTAAAAATAAAGAAGCACTTCCTATTGTGAGAGGAGATTGGACCCCTCACTGATACCCACAATGCCATGCCAGCAATCCCAACAGTATCGCATGTTCCAGGAGGAAGCACAGGTGATCTGCTCAGCTGTCTTCTGATCTGCTTCCACTGTAAAGACTGCCTATCAATTAAACAACGGCTACACAGATTGAGTGTCCACGAGCGTCGAGGCGAGGCGTGTATATCGGGTACAATGTGTGGAAAAGGGCTATCTGCTACCGGCTTTGCTGAACACCCTTATGACATTTTAATGAATCAATCAAAGCATGCAGCTTCCTTGTCGTTGGATCATGTTTAGCTTGTCACAGGTGATGCCAGGCCAACCGAACGCTGACCTACAAAATAACAAAACGGGCCGATACTCGATTGCTGATTCGCTGAGGAGCAATAGAGGATGTGGGTAAAGTGGTGACGTGAAAGGTGAATAAGCTGGAGCAAAGTGAAAACCTCCCATTGTTGTCCAGCCTCTAGTTCCATTACAGGGAGACATATTGGCTCCAGTTACAACAAGGAAAAAACTCTTTGGTTTCATCCATGTGAGAGTTTGATCCAAGACTTACCTGGAACTCAACTTGATCTGTCACAGCAATCCCATGTTGGACGTTATTGCTTACATCAGGAAAATGTGTGCATGCTCACAACACTGGAGGGCAAAACAACAATTCTTTAACTTGCCATCCATAGGCGTGTTGCTGCGGTGAAACAATTCTGTTGACAAAGTGAAACTTAGAAATTTAGGTGTTATTAATTTAGAGTAGTGTGTCTCAGCAAAGGGGAAATGACGCAGAAAAATCATTGAAGAACAACTGTAAGCTATTCGTATTCTTCTTTTTCCTCTTCTGGGCTTCGCTACACACAGATTTGTTGTCATAGCAACTGACTGATAACAGCTTCACTACATGACAGCACTGAAAAACATGAAAGGAAAGAATATTTGGTCTGTTACAGTATCATGTTTTGAGACTTGATGTTTAATTAGCAATTATTAATCAGTGATCATCTGAATCAATCACTAATTAATAAGCTAGTTTAAACACCTGCTCTCCCGATGATGTCAGAGTGAGGCTTTTTTTTTTTTTTTACTAAACCTAAACAGACTGAATTCCACAACACAGGTACCTTTAAGGTTGTCAAACTCAAGCAAGCACAACTGACCTAATTCCCTCTCCATAGCTATTTTTTATTATTATCAAGTGTTAAGACTTTTTACTACTCTGTGAAATGTGATGACCTTAGATGTCCAGGGATCACAAAGTAGCTCAGGTGCTTACACAAAATAGTTGTCAGGATTAACCTGGAAGTTTGGCGATAGCTCTATCAGACACTGTGTTGGCTGATACACAAGCTGCATTTACAGTACTATACTATATTGCCATGATGAATATACATTTTACTGATCATTGTGATCCCAATAAACTTCAAGAAAAATATATCAACATGGGCACTAGTCTCCACTCAATATATAGTTCCACAGCAATTATGGAATATATTGCAAAGGAAATACAGACAAGTGTTTTTTATCCATTATAAAATCTCCAACATGTTTTACCACAAAGCAAACTGTTGTACAAAGTTTGTGATACATTTATTTAAATATGAGATTAAAACATTTTAGCAGTGTTAAATATGGTTAAAAATGTAAATAAATACACTAACCTGTGTATTTCTGTTTCTAAACACTGTATGCCAACTACAAAAAAATATTTTTGAACTCCACCACTGTTAAGAGAAATAATGAGTTTGCATTTCTCAGAGCTTTACAGTAAATGCACTTTAAAACAATTGTACATGTGCTATAAAAAGTTAAAAATATTCAAACTGAAAATATATACAAAAAATATTCATACTTTTTGTCTTCCTGCATGTTGATCACATCACTGTTGTAGATACGGTGGGTTTGTTGACCTCCTTAATTATCTCATAAATACCTGAGTGTCACGTTTTTAGATGATTCACCAAGTTTGTAGTGCTGCTTGACCATCATCAAAATGTAATGTTTGTTACCGGTTCTCTCAATTGTTGATTATGGTATAGTTTGTGACTTTATATTTGTGTTTTTATTATGTAAAGCACTTTGTGCTACACAAATAAACTTGATTGAAATGGAGCCAGCAAGAAGAAAAAATCTGACATCTGGGAAAACTTCGAGATGATCGATCACAAGATTCTTAAATAAAAATAATTAACCCCTTCACCTCAGGCTTTAATGACTGCGGTAGTTAAACCACTTCTCAAAAAGCATAATATAGACTCATCAATTCTAAGCAATTATCGACCAATGTCAAACTTACCTTTTTTGGCTGAAATATTAGAAAAAAATGTTTTTCAACAGATAAATGACTTTATAGCCCTGAACAACTGTTTTGATGTGTTTAGATGACCAGATGCCCAGGTGATGGTTTGAGCTCTTTAATCAGCAGGTTACAATTACTTCACAGACCGGATCAGGTGGATTGAAGTGTGTAGGTGTGTGGCTCTACAAAGGAAATGAAGAAATACAAATTACATAAACGCAGTGTCGTGGAAAAAAAAAAATATTTCCAAGCACTGCTCAGGTAGAATCACTCAATCAGGTTTATTCATATATTGTGCACAATATAGAGAGCCTGTAGGACAATCAGTAATGAAGCAGGTCTGGATGCAAAGCTCTGCCAGGCAGAGAAACACATGAGTTTTATACCAAGGATAAAGAATAAAAAACAAGGGGAGAGACAGTCTGGTTCTGATGCAGCTGTAGAAAACAACTTCCAACCTTCTGCATGGAACCCAAATAGTTCTTTTGGTGAAAGTTCACAAGCATTTCATATAACATGACTAGCAGATGTGACCTTATTGTAATTTTTCCATCACACGCAGATACTCATTTACAAACATAGTATAATCACATTACTTGTCCTTTTCATAACTATTAAAGTTAAATAAAGGAAAAGAAAGCAACTAAATACAATATGGTTTACCTTTTTAGAATAGAAATTAGCTTAGCCTAGCCTTTGCTTATTCTAAACAAATCTAACAGAAAATGTTCAGAGTACTAAAATACACATATAATGCCACTCAAACATAAATACACTGCAACCTACCAATCATATGGACGCAGGAATCCCAAAACCACCCTCAAACACCTGGTCCTCTGACCTGCACGGCTTCTCAAACAATGTTTTGGTATATGAAAAAAAATACTACCCACAAACCACCGCGCCACCTGGTGGTGAAGCTAGGAACTACAGAACAGCCTTCAGAACAGCCTGGATGGGCCAAACTTTTCTCCAATTAAATAAAGACAAAACTGAAATATTAGTGTTTGGACCAAAAGAGCATAGATTAAAAATAATCACCCACCTCCAGTACGTTGGATTAAAATGCTCTGACAAAGCCAAGAATCTGGGGATGATCATGGATCCTGATCTGAACTTTAATAACCACATCAAATCTATCATAAAAACATCATACTACCATTTAAAAAATATTGCTAAAATTAGACGAGTTATGTTCCCACAAGATTCTGAAAAATTAGTTCATACCTTTGTTTTTAGTAGACTTGATTACTGCAATGTTATTTCAATCTGGAGAGACTCATAGAGAAGAAAATAGCAGTTTAAAGATTTTAATGGTACAAGATATTTGGCGCTCGGACCCGGCTGAAGACTGTGTGCCAAGGATCACCGCGAGCAGGAGGTCGGCTCGGGCTAGTCTTCCCCCGGGACCAAAACTGGCAGTGGATCGGAGCCTGGAGATGGAGGAGCGCGGAGAGATCCTGGAGGACGTCCGTCGGGGTGAAGGTGGAGATGGGGAGGAGGCGGGTCAACGCACGGCTAATGAGCAGGGAGACCAGAGGGTAGCTTGGACTTTGAAGGCGCCCTCGGACGGCGGTTGGCTGAGGCGGCGCTCCGGTCCTGATTGGCTGCAACGGGGGCGTGGTGATTGGATGATGTGGAGAAGCTGGTTCGAGTCTCCCAGGTTGAATTTTCGCCTAGGCTCCATTTTTACTGGATTATCAAAAAAAGCAATAAGAAAGCTCCAGCTTCTCCAGAATGCTGCTGCAAGAGTCCTAACTAAAACAAAAAGAGATCAGCATATCAGTCCAGTTCTAAGATCCCTGCAATGGCTGCCTGTTGCTCAAAGAATAGAATTTAAAATCTCCTTAATAGTTTATAAAGCACTTCATAACAGAAACCCAGACAACATTTCTGATCTTCTTCAACCCTATATACCACTCAGACCTTTAAAAAAGTTATTTATAGTGTTTTATTATGTTTCAATAAACGTTTTACAGTTGGAGCCAAAGTAACAGAATTCAGTTCATTATTATTATATATATTATACTGTGCACAATGGTACATTTTGCATATATACGGGGTAAATGTCATGACCAATGGTTATGTTATATATAGAAAGTGTCATTCAATGGTAATCAGCCATTCAATTTGAACAGATTGCCAGTTATGATGTGAAAAACATATTTGGCAGTTTGGTGGCATTTTTGGATAAATGTGCCAAAATCTCCACCTGGGAAATTTCTCACTAATACCTTTGTAAAATCAATACATTTCAAATGATTCAGTCCCAATTTGGTGAATCTTTAGACAAGTAGATTTAAAAGTCTAAACTACTTTTTTGTTTTTTGACTACAATTTTTGTGGTGTTTTGCTATATTTATTTATAAAAAAGGTTTGGTGAGGTTAAAAAAAGAGCAAACTTTATTATATTTTATCACTAATAAATCAAGCAGGGTAAAATCTACAATAGTGCTGACACCAGGAAACCATTCTTTTATATCTTACTTTCACAGAGGTACCAAAGGTTTGCACTTTAATCTGATAACTGTGAGGCTATTATTGATTTATTTTTGTATGTTTTTGTCAGGAGGAAATTCATTTTACCCCCCCATTGGTGGAAAGAGGTCAAAAGCCAGATCAGCTCTAACAAATGCCTGGATCTTGTGGGATGGCTGGAAAACATTTGTGGATAATTAGCATTCTCTACTGGACATTTATCTGAGTATTAGTTGGAATGTACTGTGGCAGCGTGTGCATTAGATTAGATAAAACAGTAAAGTATCTTCCTGTCGGGCTAAAACCAAAACTACACAAATTGAGACAGAAAACTGATTAATAGAGCAGGTTAAGAACAAGGCTCCTGTTGTCCGTAGTGGATAGTATCATGTAAACAAGCAGGAAGAGGGAAGAGGAGTGTTGGATGTAATTTATTCTCATCTGCAGCCCGTGTTTCGTTAGGAGCCCAAGCCTCTGATTAACTGTACTGCATACAGTTCATGTAGCTTGCACACGCAAACACACATACCGACCAGGTCATTACACATGTATTTGTCTCCCTCCTCCAGAAAACCGTCTCCCTCCATTGGTGGCGCCATGGCAGTGGAGTGAATATGGATGAAGCCAGAGTGGGGCTGCGCCATGCATATCAATGTCCTCTTAATAAATTATGAACCAGATATAGAAACCAAGAGGCAGGTTACATTTCCTGCCAAGCAGCTAAGATTTTACTCCAGACAAAAAAACAACAACAAAAAAAAGAAAAACTAGCAGTTGAAGAAGTGGTTTTGGTCCCATCATTCATGTTTCTGTCAACATTTTTCTTCCAAATTCTACTTTAATTCTGAATTTGTTTCCTACCAGTTAATGGAAATCCACTATTAATCACCTTATTATTATTTTTTAAAAATCAGTAAAACAGTCTTGGTACTTCACTGGGCAGACACAAATTTCTGACCTTTTGCTGATGTTTTTCAGGGCAATCTATGGTTGAAAAGAAAATAATGACTTTTTGGTGTTTGCTATTGCAGAATATTGGAATGCATGCAAAATCTTGATTTCTACTTGAACTCAAGTGCATCTTTTTTTCTGGTCATTACACAAAAATAGCCACATGCCAACATTAGTCTGGAGGTTTTGACCTTAAAATTTGTCACAAAAAAATTAGCGATGACTTAAATTGTGACTGACTCCAAATCAGAACCTTTTTGTCGTCTTGACTGTTACATGTCTGTCAGGCTGTGTTTTCCCCTCCTCTTGTTTAATGTCTCTCCACAGGTTCAGAGTGGAAGCTGGTGCCAATTTGCCCTGATTGGTGGGTTGGAGAGGAACCAATCAGGACTCAAGGAAGCCCTATATAAGAAGCTCACCTATAGGGCTGTGTGAGTCTCTCCACCTGACTGACCAACTGAACCTTGTCTTGCTGTTCGGCTCTTTGTGTGTGTAAAGATTTGTGGTGGGAGTTAGTGGCCTGGGTAAGCTTGGGATTCCCTGTAGTGATGGCCAAATGAAGCTTCCCAGCCCATTGCTTTGCCCGTTACTTGGTGGTTCTTTAATTTCTCACTAGTGACGTCTGCTGTTGAAACGGTGGCAGCCATGTCACTCAGATACATACTTAAAAAAAATTAGTAAATGCAATATTGTCACAAACTTTTTGTCAAACTCATGTTTAGTAACAGGAGAGTCAATTAAATCCTGTTTAACTCATCTTTTTTAATTATTAAAATTTTTTGTAGCCAATCCTGGTATATGTTGACTGTCAGTGGCTGTTTTCTTTTGTCATCGACTGACTTGACAATAGACATTTGTTTTAGTGTACTCGGAGTGCGGCGCTTGTAGGGGCAGACAGTATTCTTTGAGATTTGTTTTCTGCTGTGGCAGGTGTGCAAAAGGTAAATGTAAAAGGGGGAGGTTACCCACTTCACGCATGGACCTTACGTGACCGGCCACTACTTTACAGAGGGGATTCTTAGCATAACCGGAAAGGCCAGTTTCTCTGGTGTCATGTGTGTCGGTCGCGCACATATATAAGTTGTTTATATCTTATTTATTCTAAGACAATGGCACATTCAATTGACCTTTAAATCTGATCAGCTGTTTTAAAATAGCTCTAAACCAATAAAATTTTGTGCAAAACTTGTATGCGGGATTGTTTTCTAAGGATTAAAGCCTCCTCTTGCAGACAAATAAAAAAAAGTCACGCGTACAGGTTGTTTACCTGTAGAGCCGTAAAACACATGATTAGTCATCCCTCCCGTGGGACCATCGGGTGCTACAGGCTTTAAGTAAAGTTCACAAGTCAAGTCAAAACGTGCTGCGTTTACATTACAAATGTGCGCAAAACTTTGTCGATATTCCACTTATGTTGCAAAACACAATTTTGCAATTGTGGTGTTGCCATAAAATAAGAAACCCAATTAATAAGTCTGTTCATGCGATAAGTCATTAAAAAAATCACACTATCGTGCCATCGTCCTCCAGGTCTATCTTTTCCCCATTAGTAGCATCCGGTTTTCATCGCAGTTTAGAAATACAACTGAAAAAACAGCTCATCCTAGCTCAAACACATTTAATCAAAAAGCATGTCCTTTATCTCATTCAGTTTTGAATGTTGACATGAAATTGATTTTCATGTGTAGAAAAGTAAAGAGAAATAAACTGTTTGAAAAAGTAAATGAATGAAGCCAGCTCAAAATAAATGTGTGGGAAATAGTGTAATATTTCAACCAGAGTAGCTCTTCAGGAAAAGACAGAAATATTTGGTGAGGCGTCACCATAACAGTCCAAGCAGGAGTGAAAGAGAGGCTGACCCTCTGATTTCAGAATTGTAGTTTGTAAGGTAAGTTCATTAAATTGATTTCATAAATTAAATATATTCATTTTTGTTCAAATAATCTTTTTTTTATTTCTAAAGAAATTCTATTTAATATTTAAAAATTCAAATTTAAAAAAATATTGAATTTTTAAGTTATTAACAGCTGCATTTATTTGTTGCATATATTTAATGTTTTGTTTGTTTACTTTAGTTTTAATGTCTCTTTGGAATTAAGAGAACAATAAATGTATAAAGACGGTTTTGGGAAAGGGGTGAAGACAATAAATAGGGCTTAAGTTTAACAAACTTCAGGATAACAGATAATTTAGAGTCATCAGCTTTGAAGCACAAAGAGTTTTTCTGGATGCGTGGCAGTGGCGGTGTGACGAAGTCAAACGTCACAACGTTGCCATACGTTTGTCTCTAAAGTCCATTGATTCCACCCGGCTGCTTTTTCTCCATAAAGATCATATAATAACATTCATGCAAATCAACTGAATCTGTTCCATTTCTAGATTTATGTGTGACAAAAAGTTTTAAAGCTGACAGTGCATACCGAATCATTTATAACTGGATACTTGTTCTGTACTTGCAGAACTTTTCAGAACTACAAGTTAGACTTCCAGGGTAAAACAGATTTTTTTGGCAGTCTCCAACTGGCTGAGTTTAATAATACTAGTCAGCTTTATGTTGTGGATTTGCTCGTGATAGATGGCGATAGGCAGATGGTTTAACTTGTGCCATCTGTGAGCAATTTTGGAAATTTCTTTTGCACATTTCCTAGCAGTTTTCAACGATGACTTTTTCCAGGTTGTTCAGTAGAGCGAACCATCTGTTAGGTCAAACAAATAGTTTATATAACAGCACAAAATGTGTTTCTGCCTTTTATACACTTGTTTACTTTCTTTCACACAAATTCTTTTACTTTTCTAATCTGTACAGCATACCTTCATACAAGGTGTGCTATATTATCAAAGATCTACATGTAAATGTGTCTAAACACACATTACATAAGTTGTATAATGGAGCTTGCCAACAATTTGCTGCTAAAACAACTTTAAGTCTCCTGGGAAAAGTGTTTATGGAATTATTTGACCATTCTGGCAGAAGACCGTTTTTGAGGTCGGACACTGATGCCAGATCAATTCTCTGCTTGAATTTATCAAAGCTGTTCTGTTAGGCTGAGGTTATGACTGTAGAACCGGCCCTGGCATCTGTGCTGAAGAGATAAAGAATAAATTTGGTAAAGTCTATGTGGTCAAGCTGCTGATGTGATGTTCATGAATAATCCAATTCCTTTAAACGGCTCTTTACCATGAACAACATTGACTTGAGTCTCACTTTGAGAGACATTCTTAGTTTTTTACAACTTTGCTTGCTTACAGTATTGTTATATTTAATTTAAAAGCATATTCACTTAATTGGTGAATAAATGAAGTAGAAGAAACGGTGTAATGATATTTGACATTTATATTTTTAAATTTAATATTTTATGAAAATATAAATATTATTTTGTAAAAACATACTTTGGTTATTTACTAAATGCAGATGATTTGACTTTTTTGTGAACGTTACCTACAAAAACAATAAGAATTACACTATATTACAGATCAAACGGCTTGTTCTTGGATAAGCTTACATTTTCAAAACTGGGTCATTAGAACAGCTAATAACAATAACTTCAACTTAACGCTCAAAGCACAGGGTTTTTCGGGAAAAATATTCAGATTGTATTGTATGGTTTTAAAGGCTCTACGTTGAAGATGGTAAAAAATAAAGGCATTTTTTCTTCTTTTTTACTATTAGCTGCTCTTCAATATCGCCCCTCTGCTCTCGGCTAGTGCTATCGCTCAGCCCCTCCTGCCCCTTTCAAACTCTTCTTATTAACATAAGAGTTGAAGGGCTAAATGTATTGAGATATTTACTTTAACAAAAAAGCTAAGTCTGTCAAAGCAATGTAGCCAGTTCTGCTAGTTTTGATTTAATCATAACAATGCAGTTTATCATGATTCATCAGCTTACGTAATGAAATGAACAAACTGCGGTCTGATTTTTGTTAATGTGTTTCTTCCTGTTAAACAATGAATATAAATAAAATGTGTTACGTCATTTGCTTCAAGTATTTACTTACTGGAGGGTGTTTTGTTGGTGCTGCAGAGCCACAGCTAACAGCTAGCTCCTCACTTCAGCGCTGTTGTTGCTCCTACACATTGGACTGAACCATTGTACTGACAATGGTGGGGGGGACCTAAATCATCCTCAATTTTTTTCTTATATGAAAGGCGTATTTATTTTGTATTGTTTCTTTTGCCTTTTTATATTGATATTGTTTAAATACAAGGGTTTCCTTCATGACTTCTATAGGGTGGACAATTCTAGACTTTTCCAAGATTGGGGGGATCCGGTCATGCCTAATTTGGAACCATTGGAGCCTACTCAGTAGTTTTTGATTAAATGAGATGCCTTCTTTTGCAAAAAACAGATATTTCTTTATGTCCCTCACTTTTCCCCATCAGACTACAAGCAAGATCCTCACTAGTCTCCAATGTACACGTTCTGTAAATATGTTTGGTTTTGTATATGAATTAATTCAGGTTTTTCATTACTAAAGATTTGGTCTTTGGAAGACGAGTCTGCAACAAGCTACTCTCCTCTTACTGCCTTCACCTTTTCTTGTTGCTTGTAACACCATCTTGCCTTTCACCCTGCCAGATCGTTTCTGGCACAGTCTCAGTGTTCCACCCTGTTCTGTTCTCAGACCCTGGTTGCTTGCTGTTTTACCCTTCAGTAGCCCTTCAGCTCAGCTTGAAGGTAAAGCTTAACATCTCATGTGGGATATCACCTTCTTGGCTCTCCTAGACTGTGAAACCCTGGATTGTTACCAGTGAACTCCACCTGAAAACTGAAAAAAAATTTTTTAAAAATACAACTGAACTTCCTTTTGGGGTTGGGAATTTGGATTTTAATTCAGTCATGGTTTCTAAAAACAATTACAGACCCATTCAGTTAAGCAACCCTTACACAGTTTTGGAGCTAATCTAATGGTTACATGAATTCTGGTTGTCTATGGACCTTTTGCACGTGACGTCACGCTCTTCGGAAAGCAGCCCGGTTCTCTATATTGGATGTCAAAACAATGCATATGCTCCTGTAAACCTTGTCAAAAATCTGACTGCTGGTCGCCAAATATTGGTTTTATTTAGTTGACTTCATTTTAAAAATCATCACAGGGTTCTGCAGCGTAGTTTAGCAAAGTGGTTAGAGCAGATGCCCTGTAAACAAAGACCTCAACCCAGCTGTCCTGAGTTTGACTCCCGTCCTCTGCTGCATGTCTTTATCCTTTCTCTCTGCCCCCTTCTTGTTGGATTACTTTCAAATAAAGGCCAGTAGTGCTGAACAATGAATAAAAATAAAATCCCAAAATCAATTTCACCAGCTGCGACAGACTGGCGACCTGTCCAGGGTTTACCCCGCCTCTTGCCCGAAACGTTCGCTGGAGATAGGCACCAGCACCTCTGGACCCCATTAGGGACCAGGGTGTTAGAAAATGGATGGATGGATGGATTTCACAAGCCTCGCTTTTGTGCAAACATATGTATTTGTTTCTTACTTTTCCTTTCTTCACCCTGTGTGAGTTTTGCAAAATGAAGATCTTCTATCCGCTTTTTGTATCCGCAGACAACATGAACATGGAACACTTTTCCAATGTGGTGAGGATTTTCATATATTTTTTAAGAATTTTTTGCTACATAACTACAAAGATTGTCAAATGGCTAAAAACCTCAGGACGGAAATTGTAATAACGTCTGTAGAAATGTGTAGCCTTCTCTTCACCACACTTTGTGGAAACAAAGGAAGGGAGTGATTAAACATATTTTAATATTTAAAATTTAATAAATGCCAGCAGACTGAGGATGTGTATCCTCATGATCCATATCATGAGGATCCTTTGAGCACTGATAGATTAAAGTAGAAATCATTAAGAATAAATGTTTTGACTCAAAAATTTATTTTTGAAGCAAATCATGACCCCAAATATCAGAATCCAATTGTGAGTTAGTAAACGATTCCCACCAAGATAGTTCAGTCGATCTTTTAATGTTTAGTTCAGCTTTTTGACTATTATTTAAATGTCATTTAAAAATTGATAGCTGAAAATAGATTATGACAACATGTTTCTCAAACTCCTCTGACAGAGTTTAAAGATGACTCCTCTGTGCCCACAAATGAGCCAATCAAACCACTGCTGTATTTTTTTCAACATATTAAGACCTATTTTGTTTCATAATTTGAACCCTACCCCTTCGCAGAATACTGGATTCATCAACGTGGAAGTGAAATTATCTGAGAATATCTTTCCTTCATTTTTCCCTCGGTAAACAGTTCTTCTAAGAGAACACATTATCTCAACAGAGATTGGAATCTTCTATTACAGCGCACTGAGTTTGAGAGACTCAATGTTTAAACACTGCTTTCCAAAGTTAAGATGACTTAGCTCAATGTTTAAACACTGCTTTCCAAAGTTAAGATGACTTAGCTCATTTTGTAAGTACGTATTTTGTGCCAAGCTTTGTCACCAGGAGGCAGATTGAACCGAACAAATGTTTCCATTGATCGTAAAGCAAGTGTGAAGAAGAAAATACTCATGGCTCACAGGCATCTGCTTTGTGTGCCTGTTGGTCATTTTAGCTGAACTGTAAATCACAGATGCCCTGGACACGACAGTTTCGCAGCTTCCAGTAATGACAAACACCTGTTGGTAGCACAGCCTCTCATCCGGTTTATTAAAGCCCACATAATGCAGCATGGATACACAGTAGTCATGTTTCCATGGCTCCCTGAAGGGAAACTACATTAGCCCTAGCACTACGGGAGGCTGGAGGCTGTTCATCCCCATGCATCTGGAAAGCTGCAGCGTTACTGCATCCAATATGGTTCTGTGATTAGAGAAAGAGCTCCATTTGATGTTGTTGGATAAACATTTGATGGCCCTAGAGAGCACCAGCAGCCAACTATCATTTTAGTAAAGTATGTTTTAAAAACTTCTGCTTGCAAGGGATTCTTGGTCAATCATTCTTAAATTATTTTTAAGGCTCTTCATGCATGTTTATCATAAAACTGATTATTGCTCAGTCCCAGTTTAGTTTGTAGCCATCAATTTTAATGGGATAGTACGATGTAAAATAAACTTTGTTTGAGAAGAAACATACCTGGAGTGTTGCCGTGATCATTTCATGCATGTTTGAGAAATCCTTAAATCTCCTTGGCATCCATTCAACTGTGCAAACTGCCAGGTTGGACCTTGCCCCACATTCTCAGTGCAACGTTTGTAAAAACGTTGTTAAAGGATTAATAGAGGAGAGATGTTGTGATGTTCCAGAAAGAGCTGGAGCCTCAAGTCTAAAGCGTGGCTTCGCACAAAAAATGTTGTAGATTTCATGCACAAGTCAGGATGTATGAAAACCAACGTGGCGTGAAATATAGGTAAACGTGAAAATGTGCGACAGCCTGTGGACAACAACAAACTATAAAGAACTCACCTAAATACACTGAAATCAGACCATTCAGTGTTGTTTAACCTAAGGAGCGTAAAAGCCAATGATTTTTCATGGTCTTAATATTTTATTGTTTAAACTTAAAAGATGAAACTTAACCACATTCATCCTCTTTCAGTAAGGTAAAATAATAAAATAAAATAATGAGAAAACTGCCATTGGCTGTAAACTGTAAATTTCCTCTGTTGTTCTCAGAGATAGTGCTCAGGAACAGAAAACGTATGAGAAGGGTCTCCTTCGTTCTCACTGGAAAAGAAAAAAAAAAACGTGGTTGGATCAGCCGCCCTTTGCTCCAAATAGATGAACCTTAATAGTGGACATGTAGAGAGTCGCTCATGTACATAAAAAGCTGCATAAAGGTGTGTGTAACTGAAGCAATGTTGGCTTTGGCCCGGCTGGAGGACATTGCCAATAGCAGGATTCGGAGGGAGCGTTTGTTCAGATCGCACTGACCTGTTGGCACTTGATGATCACCCAGGGTCACTTTGTTGGCATTGTGCCTTGAACTGGCCGCAGTGTTACAGAGGGAAACTAGAAGGAACCGCACCTTGTTGCTGTGGCATTTGTATTTTATTTTCAAACAGCCTAAAAACATTTCCAAATTTCTGTAAATGTACACTTTCTCTACATTTTTACAACAGAAACAGGTCAAAACTGTTTAATGTATATAAAATTGTAAACATTGCAACAACAGCAATGTCTAAATGCTGATGGACCAACTGTTGATCTGCTGGTCCATCAACTTGTTGCCTTCTTCAAACAGGCCCACTCCAGGGGGCAGATCAAATTGCTTCCTCTGGTTTGTTTGAGGAAATCTTTTTCCTCTTTGCCTTGGGAAAAGACCTACCGTACAGAAAATTGGAGAACATTTCTTACAAATTATGCTGTTTATATCATTTTGGGAAACAAATTTACAGCTTTATAATTCATGCTTCAAAACAGAAATTACCTTTAACAAAAGTTGTCATTTACCTGGTCATTTCCATTTGGATGGACGGTGTTTCCAGTCGAGGCATTGGACTTACACTTTGTCCATCTTGTCTCTCTCCTTCGACTTGGAAGTGTTCAAATGGAGGTTGTTGTTGGCGCACCAGACAGTCGTTCCACCGTAGCATCATCAGCAAACTTGATGACGGTATTATTTAAGTGGGTGGGGCTACAGTCACCAAGGCGCCAGCTCAGCATCCCAGCTTTTGCTTTCTTTCACTTCACTACCTCTTTTGCCCGTTAGGATGAATGTGGGCTATGTCCAGCATAGCGTATCACGTGAACAAACTTATTCACGTTTGAATTTAATTGCATTTCTGATCTAGTGGAAACACTGCAATGGCAAAATTAATTTTTTTGACAATTTGGATAAAGTTTGTAATTGAGATGCAGCTATTATGTCCATTACCACATGGTCAATGTAAAGCAATACTAGAAAGAGAACATGTATTTTCCTTTAGTATGCTACCTCTGCTGTGTGGAAGTACTTCTATTTGAGATAAGTAATGTGTGTGATTTGGTCAAACAGAAATATTTGTAAAACTATTAAAAGATTAGAATTCAGGTTGAGAAGGAACTAAGCTAAAAAGACGTTTTTTTTCCCCACCTTGGCATGGGAAAATTACAGATTATACAAAACAAAGAAAGAAGCACACTCTTGAACCATTCTGTAACATTTCAAACGAGATATAAAGCAATGCATAATATGTGGAGTTGTAGCTGCCAGATTACCTTGAGAAGTCTCTTCCAATGCGTGGGTGAAAGAAATAACCATGCCTCTTAAAATATAAAAAGGGTTGCTTCATCAAAAACTTTTCAAGTGTACAGACTCTGAGAACATGGCAGAGGCATGCGGCGTGTGAAGGAATATAGGAAGCAAAGTGGAAGGCGACGCCACATGCAGAGGGAAAAAGGTTTCTGTCGTGAGCGAAATGTGCATAGTTACAGAGAGAGGCTGTTTAGAACTGTACTTTAGCACCAAGGACACTGCGGAGAACGTCTTTATGCTCCTGTCACGACTCATCGAACTGAAATAGTCTCTTTATAAACAAGTACACACACACATAGAGCTAGGGTTCCAACATCAGAGTCAGAAAAAAAGCCGTTTCGGTCTCTGGCCCACATTTTGCTCCATCTGATAAATGTTCAAATTCAGAACACCCTCAGTAACATCAAGGCAGAAAGACAAAATCATGTAAGTGCTTCATTTCAGAGTCAACTAGATTTCCTTTCCCGGTAAACGACTTTCACGACCACCTGACACGATAATCACATGGCAACGGCTTTCACCGATCAAAACATTGACTCCGCTACACCTCTGAAGGTGTGCCAATATGCTACCAACTCTCATGAGAGCTGAAACCTTCCATTTCAACCGAACAGAGACCCAGGTTCTTAGATGGAGCAGAGTTTGCTGTTTTGGTCCACATCAGAGTTTGATTGCGCATCCTAGAATGTGCGGTTTGTCTGGTTCGTGTGAATTCACCCTGAGTTATAGGGGCTTTCCAGTTCTGAAATTCAAAGTCTAACAAATGACTAAAGAGCACAAACTGGGATTGAAGACATAAACCTTTGACATCAAGATTTCTTAAAGATGTTTTTGTTTAGTATACATCTGCTGTGTTTAAGTACTTCTGTTTGACATAAATAATACGGAAAATTTTGGGTCGGTGCAAAAGATAGTAAATCAAGGTGTTAAGGCCTTTCCAGAAACGTAGGACAGTTTCTTTACAACCCATAAAATTTGGAATACAAAATATTGTCACACAAGATATGATCCGTAAATTACACCAAGAAACAAGATGTAGATATGACAGGTCAGGTTTGGCCAATGGTTTCTGATGTCTTGACATGTTTACATACAACATTTAGAATTCCAAACCCAGGGTTTGTACCGGCCATGGAAAACCTTGAAAGTCATGGAATTTTAATTTGATATTTTCCAGGTCTTGAAGTCATGGAATTTCATTTAAGGTCATGGGAAGTCATGGAATTTGCAAATAAAGGCCAAAAAAATAAATGCAGTTGTTCTTTTCCAGTGGTGCGTGATTGTTTTGCACCGACCCAACAGTTGCTTCTGTTCAAAACTTTTTGACTGAGACGACATGAATGTGACCTCGCTTCCCATTGGATATTTGGGCATGTTCGCTTGTTTCCTGCTTACTGATTGAGTCTCCCAGTCACATGACCTCATTTCCATTTGACAACTTGTGAATGAATGATAGTGTTGCTTCAGCGTGTGTGTAGAATTGTTTTATGCATCATCATGACTGAAAAATGCTAATTTCAAGAGCTGTGGCTTACACGTGACGAATATCGTGATTGGATTGCTTGCCATCCAATCACGTTGCGGCCGGGGCCTCCAAGGAGACCAGCTGGTCCACAGCTGGACAAGGAGTAGCGCAGCACCCGCGTCCACCCCGGGTCCTCTTAGTCCTCTACATAAATAATTGGCATAATTATGCCGGAGGCGGACTGAACTAAACTAAAAACTGAAATTAAACTAAAAAAGAAAAACCTACGTCCGTTGTTGGACGGACGAAAACGAAAATTTAACAAAAAACAATCACTTCCGTGACAGTAAAAAAAATCACACACAAACCTATAATAAAGTTGGGAGAACTTTAATTGTACAGGTAAGTATTAACAGATCAACTTACACAACGTTTCGAAAATACAAGATACTTCATCAGGTGTTGGTCACTTTGCAAACGCGTCTGGTCCGCTAGGAAGACGGAGCAGAATCTGTAAAGTTTTTTAAATAATTAAGTGTTCAATCATGAATTAAAAAGCAACCAGCAACAAAGTGGCCACCCTTTGCTGCCGTCTCTACCCAGTACAGAAAATAAACATGCAATAATCCACATACATTTTTCAGAAACAGTCCAACAGCAGTTTTACAAAGAATTACCAGGTCCATATTATCCTCAGGTGAGTATTTAAAACTAAAATAAAACCATTAACCCAAGGAATGTCCTGTGCTAAAAAAGAAGCACAACATCTCAGGTAAGGAACCTCATTTTAGTTTGTAGTTTTTATTTTTCAGAAAGGAGCACCACCTCTGAGGTAAGTAACCCTTTTGTTTTGTGACCTGTGCAGAAAGAAGCACCACAGTTCAGGTAAGTAACCACTTCTTCACATCCCAGGTGAGTAACCTCTTTTTTCTTAGTCAGAAAGAAACACCATACCTCAGGTAAGTGATGCCAGTTCAGAGAATAACAAACAAAAAGAAAATAACTGACAGGCGAGTAGAGGTTGACCTTCGACCTTTCACCGGCTCCACAAACGATTCAAAACCATCCGCAAAACCTGTTGAAAATAACCTTTTTTCTGTTCCAACATCCCGAGCCCGTGTGCAGGGACAGGGACTCATTAGGCAAACTTTATTACACCAGAAACAAAAGCAGTATACCATCAAAACACTGACCTTTTGGACAGGGTCAAGACCCCATCAGGAGAGTCAGAGCCCTCAGCAAAACACTGGATTTCACCTGTTCTGACTGTCCACCTCCACAGTAAGGTGTGACCTAAAGAATATTAACAGGCCGATATGGCCCCTCCAAAAGATCCCAAAGGGGACCTAAAACAGGTCACCTCAAATGGAGGACCTTTTTCATCATCATAAAAACCCGAAAGGGTTAAAACCAACCAGGGTAAGTAATGATTAGGTTTAGGAATGCCCCCCCGACCCCTCGAATGTTTAGGTTTAGGGTAAAAACCTTGGGTTAAGGCATCAGGGTCAGAGGTCAGGGACAAGGGAAACCCATAGACAAAAGGCAGGCATGAGGAAGGAACACAACATGTAGTGAGGAGATATAGCTGATGGAATAACCTAGGGGGTGAGGTGGAGTCAAAATACATTTTAATGCTGTTGGACTCTTTAGAGGTGAACAAAGGTCTTTCATATCCAGTTTGGAGCAATTCGGATGATCCATGTGTGATATAGAAACAATGGTATGCATATGGCGAGGGACTGATATTTGCCATTTGGCCATGCCCACACGGTTCAGCCAGCACTTGTTATCTGTCATCCAACGCAGAATCATCTTGATTAGGTCAAGAGAGCCAGAGATGGAGCTTTCCAAGGGAAGAAAAGCATTTCTTGTTCTGAGGGGGTGGGGTTTAGATGACGTCAGACTATGACCATATAGGACAGGGGTGGGCAATCCTGGTCCTCGAGGGCTGGGTCCTGCAACTCTTAGATGTCTCCCTGGTCCAACACACTTGAATCCAACAGCTGAATCACCTCTCAAGTTCTCCAGAGTCCTGCTAATGAGCTCATTATTTGACTCAGGTGTGTTGAAGTAGAGATGGATCTAAAAGTTGCAGGAGACCAGCCCTCTAGGCCTGGAGTTGCCCACCCTTGATATAGGATCTTCAGACATCCAACCAGGATCACTCAAGCCAAGTTTGGTGCAGCTTGGTCGGAACATGTGGAATCTAGAGGCAAACGTATGGCAATGCCATTACAGGTCACTTCGCCACGCCCACCTGCTCCATCGAAACCGGTCAGGGTTGGAATCCACATCACACCAACAGCTAAACATTCTTGAAGTCAACATAAAAGAAAAAGTTGATGAGATAGCCTGCAACTGAAGACTAGTATTGTTGTTGCATTGCTTGTCCCTCTTTGTTCCAAACTTTTGTGTAAGCACCTACAGTAGATCTATGTACATGCATGATCTTGTGTTTGCATTCCTGCTATATGTTTGTGTTGTTTATACCAATATTTTGACATTTTTCTCTTCATACCTGTCAGTCTATGTGGCCTTCATTGTCATGTTTTTGTCATTTACATTTCATCCCTACACTTTTACATGCTCTCTATCATTCAGTTTGGAGGGGTTAGGTCTTTCAGTCATAAACTTTCCGTTCTGAACCTGTTGTACGTGGGTCATGGAAAATTATATTGAAGGTCATGGAGAGTCATGGAATGTTTCTTTCTAAATACCAGTGGGAACCCTGCAAACCCCGTGCAGCCTGGACAACTGGAAGCAGCAGAACCAACACGGGTTCAGCAGGATGAAACTTTAGATACTTCACGCAGATGAATGTTTTCGAGATTACAACCTTTCCCAAGCGACACTGGGCTATGAGCGGCACTGGGATTCATTCAGGAAAACGTCAGGACCAGAGAATCACCAAACAGGCTCCTCAGCACGCTGTAGAACCTGAATTTCATCGGCTCAGTGCGCTGCATACAATATCCGCCATGAATATTGTGTGTGTGTTTGCAGCCCTCTGTGTCTGTCAGCAGCAGCAGTAATGTGAAGTGGCAGAAAGCTAAGAGGTTTCCCGCTCTCCACTGCCGACCATATGTCACCACACACGCTGATGGAGACAGAGGAGATGGAGAGAGAGAGAGAGAGGCTCAGGGAGCACAAACAGGAAGATAAACCAAAACAGCAGGAGGTTTTCAACCCTCGCATGTCAAAGAGACGAGGAGAGCATGGAGCTGGTGCTGAAAATTTTTAACAAAAACGGAAACCTCAAAACAAAAGAAAGAAAACATTTCTGCACTATGGGTAAACTATTCTATCTTGCCGTGAATGTGTGCTATTGCATAACGCTGCAGGCATTTTAACAGTTAGCTGGCAATCATTAGCTGAGAATCTATATCCATCCATTCTGAAACAATCATGTCAGACACAGTTCAGTAAAACCCAAAAGTATCTCCTTGAAATGCTTACATTTTAAACTTGGTTTCAACGAGTTCCAGAGATGTAACAGAACCTGTATCGACTTAGTTTCCCATCAAATGCTAGAGTGTGACGCACTTGAATCCAACATGGAACTGTCTACATAAAAGAAGATAGTAATTAACAAAGGTAAATCCATATAAAGATTGTATGTGATTGTAAGCATCATCTGTGTTTTCCTGTTGTGTTACCCGTAATTGTATTAGCGCTAACATTTAAAATTCTCATCCAACGGCTGCTGGATGAAGGCCCCAGGCCATTAGCTCTGATCTAAATATTTAGAATATTGTGCTTGCAAACTTAGTATTTAACCCCTTAACTGGCGGCATCCCATCCATGGGACAAATCTAGTTTGTTTGAATTCTCTGCCTTTTTCTCCTCTTTAAATTCTGCCGGTGTCCATTATGACGCTTTTATTGGGCAGCCTAGAGGCCCCCCTTTTGATTGACACTGCATTCAACCAATAATGTTATGAAATGGCTTTCCCAAATATCCAGTCATGTTAGGAAGAAAGTGGCATAGGATCCTCAATGCTCTCCACCTGACTAGTGCAGCAGAGGACGCTGCAAATGAAGCAAAAAGAAGGGACACCAGACTTGGCAAAGTAAAACCTCTTTACCTGGAGATGAGAGAAGCTTGCCGCAGAAACTACCATCATCGCCAGGTGTTCTGTGAAATTAATTATGCAGGATCGGGAACAAGTCAGTAATAAAATAAATCAATACACACACGAATCAAGAATCACACAAGCTGATCTGCTAGAATAAAATGTGTCGCTTTATTCCACCACAGAGCACAGCAAATACAATAGAACATCAACAGAGCACGGTGCATAACATTAGATTAAAAATCCCTTACCGTGACACTTGGATCGGAGAGCCTACGACCCCGGTAGAGTAGCAAACCGCGCAGCTAGGCGTCCGTACGAAACCCTAGCAGACTCTACCCGGTCGCCCACCCGCACGCTCCTTTTGTCACTTCTTAGACAGGATGTTTTTCCCCGCATCTGACCAATCACTGTTAATTCACGCTTAGCCCTCGTGGACAAGCTATGCCTGTCCACGACGGGAGCGCATGGCCACTTAGGTAATAGCACCTATTGTTGTTCATGCGGGGAGCCCATGACCCATCCTGGAAAACAATGACCATTTACGATGGGAGTACATGGCCCATTGTCTAAAAGAGCATGCAGGACATCCATGGACAGTCCCAAGCAAACAACTTACATAAGTAGAACATTACCTGTTATATAGTATAAAGGTGCAAACAACTTACGTAAGTGATACACTGCCTGTTATATAAGTATAAAAGTGATACATGATTATCAAATACATGATTATCGAAGGACATATAAGGATACATGTGTATAATTACGGCATAGATGACTTATACATCACCAGGAGATCGCCATTGATGAAAGAATGGTTGCATCCAAAGAAAAAGTTGCATTCAAACAATACATGACAGGCAAGCCTGTTCGCTGGGGCTTCAGACTGTTTGTACTTGCTGACTCGAATCTTTACACTTGGGACTTTTTTGTTTATGAGGAAAAAGGTTATGTTACCAGTGGAAAGGGTCTAAGTCAGCGGTCCCCAACCTTTTTGTCACCGCAGACCTGTCAAGGTTTGGGAATTTTTCTGCGGCCCGGGGGGGTAGGAGGTGTTGGTCACATGGACATGGCATAATTTTTTATTTTCTGCCCTATTTCCCCGTAATGACAATCTTAGAACGTTCTGAGTTCTATTGACGCTGCGATAATCCTAACCGATAATCATGCTGTGTGGTGTGTTACATAAAACGTCAGGACACTGATCAAAAATCGGGCCTGTCGCAGCATGCGGGTTTTCCATGACTGGGAGCGAAAACGCAACCTGTTGAATGTGACAGCCAATCAAAAAGCGCGGTGACATAAGCACAGAGGGGAATCCCAAACAAACAACAGCTGACATGGCACAACTGAGATTCCGGTGGACATCAGAGATTATACGTGGAAACAACTTGACTGTTTATTAAACATTTCGTAAAAGGAATATCCATAGGAATGATAAGGAGTTTTGTGGCAGTGGTGTTGGTTGGCAACGATAATGCACTTAACATATCCTCATGCACATCCTCCTGACAAATATATCGCACATACACATGTAGTATTGCCGTGTTGTCAATATCTGTAGATTTGTCTACCTGGAGGGCGTACCGCGGTGATGTATTAATCCTCTCCAATTGTGTCTCAATGTCTTCGGCTATTTCTTCAATGCGCCGAGTCACGGTGCTAGCCGACAGAGGCACCTGCTTGATCTTTTTAACAGCAGCCTCTCCTAGAAGTACACGGCAAATGTCTTTAGCAGAGGGCAAAATAAATTTTTCACCAATAATAAATGGCTTTTTAGCCTTGGCAATAAGATTAGCCACCAAGTATGATGCTTTCAGTGCATTTGCATTTACTGTTGTGGTGACCCTCAGTAATTTCTCCTGTCCATCATGTTCTTGTATTTTTTCTTTCAAAATACTCCAAGGGCTTGTCTTTTAATCCGGGATGTTTTGACTCTAAGTGGTGAAAAAGTTTTGAAGGCTTCATTGCCTCATTAGCAAGCAGGTCACCACATGACACAGAGCGGGCTTGGGATATGAGAATCACCTACTGGGACAAATCCATGTCTCAAGTAGGACTCCTGGTGTCTGTTAAATGTTTTTTTTCTTTCTTGCAAGTGAGCTCTTCTGCCTCTTCACTGCCTCTTTTCCCCTTCGTAAAAAACCTTTCTAAAGATAGCTGTTTATTACTCATTTTGCCTGTTTCTTACTCCATGTTGGCGCGCAAGAAAACCGAGAGAATCCGGTTAAAGGTTTTTTGAAATAAAAGCTCCATTGGACTCCTATAATACGTAAAACAGATATATTTAATTATTTTTTGCACGGCCCGGTACCAATTGGTCCGCCCGGGATTTGGGGACCACTGGTCTAAGTTATGATGTAGTAACAAAGCTCATAAACACATCATTGCTGGGCACAGGGTACAAACTGTTTGTGGACAATTTTTACACTAGTTCCACCCTTTTCCAAGATCTCATGCAGCAGCGGATCTGGGCATGCAGGACAATTAGGACAAACAGAAAAGGTTACCCAAAAACCACAGACAATGACCTTGCTCCTAGATCTCCACGTGGCAGCATCCGTTGAACTCGAACTGGCTCACTTGTTTTCATCCAGTGCAGAGACACTCGAGATGTCTTCCTCTACTCCACCATCTACACAGCACACAGAAGCGACACAGTCACGAGGAAGGTCATGGACAGCAGTGGAAGCTGGACAAAGAAAGATGTCTCAGTCAAAGAATACAATCAGTGCATGGGAGGAGTGGATGTCTCTGATGCACTGATTGACTACAATGAAGTCCTCCACAAAACCCGCAAGTGGTATAAAACATTCTTCTACCACTTCCTAAGAGCTCTACACTGCAAAAGGACAAGTGTCAATGTGCCAGAAGGCATTCAGGGACACACTGGCTGACACAGCTATCGTCTCAGGCGGGGCCGTCTCAGTCATGTGCTCCACCTGTGACAAGCCACTGTGCTTCATTCCAACCAGAGACTGCTACAATAAGTGGCACATTGAGGATCCTATAAAAGGGTGGGGATTGAGTCATAATTGTAAATATCTGCATTTTTCTGTGTATTGTCTTTTGTTGTTGCTCTGCATATAAACACTTTTTTTCAAAATTTTCATATTCCTGATTTTTTTATTTTTTTATTTTCCCCATCACTGTATATTGAAGGGGCTGCACAGTGGCGCAGTTGGTATCACTGTTGCCTTGCAGCAAGAAGGTTCTGGGTTCAATTCCCGGCCCAGGGTCTTTCTGCACGGAGTTTGTATGTTCTCCCTGTGCATGTGTAGGTTTTCTCCGGGTACTCCGGCTTCCTCCCACAGTCCAAAAACATGACTGTCAGGTTAATTGGTTTCTCTAAATTGTCCCTAGGTGTGAGTGTGTGTGTGGTTGTTTGTCCTGTTTGTCTCTATGTTGCCCTGCGACAGACTGGCGACCTGTCCAGGGTGTAACCCGCCTCTCGCCCGGAACTTAGCTGGAGATAAGACATCAGCACCTCCCGACCCCATTAGGGACAAGGGTGCACAGAAAATGGATGGATGTATATTGAAGTATTGAGGAGTTAGTCATTTAAAGTTTATATATGAGACATTTCTATCAGGCTCATGCCCACCCACACAATGTTGGGGGGAGAGAGGAGGATTGAGTGACATCCCCCTGCCCCACCAACAAATTTGGGGGGAGAGGACATGAGTGACACTCCCAGCCCCAGATTTGTTGGTGGGGGGTGCCCCCATAGACAACTTAATGGAGGGGGGGAAGTTTGGGGGGTGCCAGAAGGGTTAGGACAGGCTAGAACCACCTCTGCACATTTGGACAACGCCTGTACATCCTCACAAACAAACCTGTCCAAAAATGTCATTGTTTGTGATAGTTTGATCAATTTTTAAATCGATGAGCAGAACACTTCATTCTTCAATTTTATTGCATTTTCCAGTCCATACATTCAACACTCGATGTGCATTTACCTAGAAACAAAAATGATAAATTTGGGTGAAGCAAAATTTTCTTTTTTGTGTGTGTTACAAACGTAATAACTACAAACTACTTACAGTTTAAGTATTTTTGACTGCATAAATAAAAAATTTTGCTTGTCTTCTTCATAAACAGACCAAGCTTCTGCATGTACTCCAAATTGTTCACGAACAGCAGCTGATTTAATTTGGCCTTTTCAGCCGTTTTTGGTGATTTTGGTACTTCCAGTTAAGGGGTTAAATTGCTAGCTAAATATTTGGTTTGAAGCTAAATATTTAGCTTGCAAACTAACTCTGTAGTTTGGAGCTACATATTTGGCTTGTAAAATTAGTATAAGCTTGCTAGTTGAATATTTAGTACAGTGCTAAATATTTAGCTGACAAACTAATTTTTATTATTAGTTGTCCTGAATATCCCATTATATGTCAATCAGTCTTGGTCATATCAGTACATTAGAGATGCGGTTTTCCTTTTTCTTTTTTTCTGAGACAATTTGACAAATCAACAGTAAACCAAGAGATTTTCCTTTTCTTCCTTCGCTATTGTCTAAAACCCTTTAAAAGCGAGATCCGAGCAACAATTGACTCCCTCGGAACAGTAATGCCACGTTATCACCCGTGCACCAATAGCTTGGGTAAATGAAAATGAAATGCAGTTATTTAAAGAGCCAGATAAAACATGACTTTATCGAAATAGGCTCAGTTATGCTTGGGGCCGACAGTGATTATCGGCGTGGAGGCGAGGTGAACAGTACAGAGACGGCGACAGTGAAAGATGCACCACTGCGATGAGGAATAGCTGGAATCTGATAAGGAAATAACAGAGAGGAAACAATTGAAACAAAGGAGCCATGCAGCGAAAGATACAGAAGGCAGGAATGAATAGATAAAACAGGCAGCAAGGTGCTGGAGAAGGAAAAGTGAGTCACAAAAACCCAGAATAAATATAGCATGGAGAGAGGAGACTTTATAATCTCCTAAATCCTCTCAGGTTCAGGTTGACTGCTGTTGCTTTCACATCCATCTCTCTGTCCCGGCGATCATTTTCCTCCACCTCTTCTGATAATGAGTTGCTCTCTGTTTGCGTTTGTTTTGCTATGAGAACCACACGCATGCAGTCTCGGGTCGGCCTCGACGCGGCGATGTTATAAATCTGGTGAGCATGACGGAGTATGTGCTCAGGCCGGGCAGCCCGTTGTTTGTTATGCTACGTTGAGCCACGGCAGAATGATTTCCTCATCGCAGGACGTTTTATGGTGTGTTCTGCCCAAGACTAAAAGTTAGAAGTAGTTCTTAATAATTTACTGATAAAAATGTAAATAGTTCTGTAATAATCATGCATGTGAAGAAACCAAGAAAGGTAATCAAAAATGTACAAAAAAAATCGCAATTACATCTAAAATTATTTTTATCATATGAAAACTACAAGTGATTGGGAAATACTTTTACTTAACAAAAATGATCTACATAAAATTTGCAAGAATAAGTAAACTGCATTTAATAACATTGAAAGATAATTTATTTTTATTCCTCAATTAAAAATTATAACATTGAAAATACTTCATCTACCTACGCCATTGCTACACACAGTTCAAATCGCGAAATGCTAAACGAAAAGCACCGCAAAAATTCTCCATGCAATACACGTAGACTTTAAATATAAAAGAAATGTGACTGAAAATTAAAACGCAACATTTATATTACCCACACAAATCCACTCCGCACTTAGGTTGTGTTACTCCTCCCGCAAAAGAATGATTTAGAGCTTTTTAATAACTGCCTGTAAAGTCTCCCGTTTTGCCACCCACCATCTCTGCAACATTGCGTACTTTTTTTATTCTGTCCCCCATCTTACATTTATCCCATCCAGTGAACTTACGTTGATCTGTCCCGTAGTCTAATGAGTGAAATGGCGGCCCTCCCTGCCCCTCCATTTTACGTTGTACTTCACGCGACTCCAGGCGAACGTTACAATATTCTCTAACGTAAAACTTGATAGCTATGTTTTTATATCCTAAAAGAATTGCCGTCGTTTGAACTACTTAAAACTATAAAACCTCAGATATGAACTTCCAAAGAAAATACTTTTTAAAATTAGTTACAAAGTAATATACTTACAGAAGCTAGCTCAGCTGCCTTCTCAACGGCCGTCAACTCCGGGTCGCTCACTTGAGGAGGCTTGTGGGGGGAATAATTTGCCATCTTCTAGAAAGCACAAAATATATAGATAATAAAAACTTTATAAAGACGAAACACAATTGAAAACCGTAGCTTATTAATTAAGTAATACCATAAAATACCTTCTTCTGTAAGTCTGCCGAAGAAGAGAAAAAACTGTCCGTGAACGGAAAATGAGTATAT